>KK351277.1:142241-259190 GCA_000671755.1 Glossina brevipalpis | reverse complement strand
TAATAATAATAATAATAATAATAATAATAATAATAATAATAATAATAATAATAATAATAATAATAATAATAATAATAATTAGTTTAATTTGTTGTGGTTCTGTTTTGTTTCCAGACTTTTCTCAATGTCCTTGTTATTTTAATAAGATTCCTAATTTCAGCTGACACAGCAGAACATTATTCTGATTTCCTGATTGCGACTCAGCTGCAGTGGACGGAAAAGCTGCTTCATGAATCGTGTTGGTAAAGTTTTCTACGACAGAATTCAATTCAAGTTCATCTTTAGTACGAACCCTAAGATTTAAATTTTGATCAAGCCAATGCTTCAAAAAATTTATATCTGTTCTAGCAAACATCACCTTGTAGGGTTTGGGATTAACTACAAGAGTTGAATTGTCAGAACATAAATCATCGGACTCTAATATGTCTAAGCGATGTGCGAAAATACCTGAATAAACAATAAAGTCCAGTAGATCTGGAATTTTTGTTGAATTACTTGGCCAATAGATTGGCCTCCCAGTAGAAAATACGGAAATCCAATTTCTTTGTATGCACTCGTAAAATTCCTCGCTGTTAGAGTTTTTAAGTTTTGAGCCCCACGAAGGGTGGTTAGCACTAAAGTCACCTCCAACAATTAATTTGTACATTAATATTTGAAAGAAATTCTTATAATTATGACACATATTGTTATGTCACATTTGGTTTGAATCCCAGCAGGGGCTTACTGTAGCTATCCAGAGTGACATAATTTAATGAG
Organism: Glossina brevipalpis; assembly: GCA_000671755.1. NCBI lineage: Eukaryota > Metazoa > Arthropoda > Insecta > Diptera > Glossinidae > Glossina > Glossina brevipalpis. Next base: position 258,434 of record KK351277.1, on the reverse strand, counting down.
GATTTCATCATAAGCCACCGTGAGCCCTATTATCATGATGATTACCTGAAACAATGCCCTTTACTTTTAAAGTGACTTCAATCAATGAAAAGGGGGTTCTGAAATTAAAAAAATATCAATATGATGGATTTGTACAAAAATTTCAAGTTTCTCTTGCGCGATTTGCAAGTCCGTTGGCAGTGCACATTCCAATCCTTAGAACTATTTGCGTAGCTTTGAATTAAGCGTTGTTATCATATTAAGGAGATTAGCTGGAATATCTTTATATATATATGTATATAATTCTAATCATTGGACTGGTATAGGAATTATCATTTTTAAAGGCTTCAGCATATGCTTGTTAATTGGGGAGTTGACTATAATTAGGAGAATCGTTCCCATAATTCATTATTGGAGATTCGTTAGGATCTTGTGGAAGATTATTAGAAGGGTGTGAAGATAAATTCGAATTTAACTAACAAAGACATTTACCAATAACATTAACAGAGCTCGGTAAAAGAATTAACTTAGATCTGTAAACCAATTAGCGTCAAGCTATTGTTGGATTTGAAAACCTACTCCGCCCAAATTAAGATGCCTAGGAGACTTCTGTAAAGGCCATGTAAATTTATATAAAATAACCTTTACAATTATATAAAATCTTAACCAGCTTCTTTAGTGAATTCCTTTCAATAAATGCTTGAAAATCGATATGTTGACGGTAGTCGACCATCCAAAAATAATCAAAACTAGAAAATTCCAAACATATTGACCTATATCACGTCAATGCGTATGAAAATACCTTACAAACAAACTAACCGAATTCAAATTTCGCTTTCCAAAATTGGACCAAACTAGAAAATTCCAACTATATTCACATACTTGTTAATGTTATTGGTAAATATCTTTGCTAGTTAAATTCGAGTTTATCTTCACAACCCTGATTTGTGTTTGAAGTAGTGTTCTGTATATTTGGCAGCCTCTTTAGTTTGCAGTATGGTATTTTAAACAATTGACGCAGCGAGCTGGTGAATTGCTATCTTTTTTATATTCTAAAGTAGAATGATTGAGACAATATTTTACACAATTATATAGCGTTTTACAATAGATTTTGGTGTGGCCGAAACGCTGGTACCTACGACTTTCAACCATTTCAACAGTTTTCGTGGGAGGTTCAACAGATATTATAGCGTGATTAATATGTTTGACATTAAAGACATCTTTATTGTGTATTGTAGGTTCCAGGCCAATATAAAACATGGTATTTCGTACTTGATGCCCTAACAAAGCCAGTCCTACTTTAATATTAGCGGTAGGCGTACAATGGTGTAAACCTTTTATTACTGCCCTGTAAGCGCTTTTCTTGTTTTAGTTGAAACGTGTGAAAACCTATCTTACCAGAATCCAAGTACTTGACTAGTTTTCTATAGAAATTAACGATCTTTACCTTAAGCCTAAACGGGTTTTCTTTTAGACATTTATAATTAAATTGATTGAAAAAATCAGAACTTGAAAATACGCGCAGTGACTGAATAGTTTTGCAACTTTAAATTTTTTAAATGTAACGAGTTTTGGTTTCCAAGTACATGTGATTTTTATTTCAATGCTCAGGTATTTTATTTTTCACGTCAGAAATTATTCAATGTTTAGATTCCCTTTACAGTATTCTACCGCACTGTTTGTAGAGTTGTTCTTCTCACTAATAGTTCTGAATTACTCAAACAATGATGTGATTGTAAGCATCATTTGTACAATAATCGCCAAATAAGCGAAACTAATATAAAACAAATGGAAAATTACATCTTGTGTACAGGATATAGGATGGGAAAAACTTTTATTAGCATGTCATTAGCTATAGCTTATCAAGCTTAGTCCACGTAAACCTGTAATATTTCTTTTTCCATACATTTTCCGCAAATATTTCCGATATCACCGACTGCCTTCATATATATATAAAACTCTTCAGAGCTTTTTTACTATGATGCTTTAGTTGGAATATATCCCCTGCGGCAATAATCAGAAAGAAGTAGGGAGAGAGGGGTATGCCCTTAACCTAGCATTGGATAATTTTTAGGACTTTATCGATAAGATATTGAATTTATATCTTTTTCATTTCGATAACTATTGAAATAATTTCCAGTAAAAAAGCAAAAGTTCTTATTTCTTATTAATTATACGCTTTTTGTTAACATAAATCCTCTTATTTACATACATATAACTGTCGCTCTCTCAGTACCAAAAAAAATCTTAAATAAAACTTCAACCAGCTCTGCAATGGAAGTTTACTCTACTGCTACGAAGGTTTAGGATTCGATATTATATAGAAAAAAATTCAAAAGTAGTAAAAAGGCTATTATGGTCTTTTATGTTTGTTGTATACTCTATCTTTTTGTTCGTTTTTAGTTTTGCTTGTAGAATGGGTTAAAATAATGACCAACTGCAGCTAAGGAACTTTCTATGTTCAAATCGCAAAACAGAAGAATATCAAGAGAAAATGAAACGGATAAAATAGACGCAGTTAGAAAGAGCGGTGGAACGGGGTATAGTAGAGAGGTTTTTAGGTGCATGTTTCAAAAATGAAGAAAATACTTTTAATACTTTGAAAATTAACACCGACATACATATATACAAAAACCTACAGCATCACGTAGATATACACATCGATAGTTATCTAATATTCCAGAAAAAGTAACAGAACACTTTATATTGTTTACTGTAATAAAAACGAAAAACAAAAAGGAAGCGAAAAAACCTCGCAGCAACGTAATTGAAAGCTACACGACAGCATTCCAAACTTTCTATATGAACGCTAGGTTGACATCAGTGTCGTCATGTTCTTGTTTTATTATTAGTATAAAAGAACATCTAAAATGTAATGCTTAAAGTGATAAAGCAACTAAAATGAATATATAATTACAAAAATACACACATGCAATACATCCATACACACGTCCACGCACACACATGCGTATATATTATATATTATATTACTGAGCATGGTGTTATTATATTCGTACATTTGCACATATAATTTTAACTTTTTCTTTTGTGTTTTTGTTAAAAGGACGACGTGCAATACAAATATATATATTGATATATATACTATATTTCGTATAATTAAAATGCTCATTCTCACGAACAACGGCGTCAGTTTTAAGACAATAGGTAAAGTCAGAGGAAGTATTCATTTTAGTGTTCCTTGTACGATGTGAGGACAAAGCACAAACAGAAAACAATTCATGAATAAAATAATAAAGAGATAAACGAACAAGTTCTTGACCAAACTTAACTTTTGGGTTTACTTCGAAAACGCCCTAAGACTATTCCTCACAGTGGATAAACTTGGATTTCAAACAAACGCGCTTTTAAAATAAGCACATATTTAGTTACAAAAAACTGGCTTAGGATTCAATTTGGCTTTAGACTTACCTACACTTATTATATTTCAACTATTTATTCTGAAAATGAATCTAGATGTTAAGAGCAATCAAGTTGAATATTTCATAATATTTGCCTTTCTAGAGCATCTTTCCAATCTTGTCTTATATGTTTGCAGATTAGGGGAAATCACACTAATTTTTTTTTGCTTAACAGATGCTTCGAACCCTTTAGAGCATGTTGAAAAAATCCATTCTTAATAAAAATATCTGATTATTTGTAAGAGGCTTTGACGTTTAAATCTACAATTTGCTCTTTGAAAAATGATGATGTAGAGCAACACGTCATGTGTGTCTGCCCAGTTGCGCATAAAAGCAATAATTAAGTTATAATTGTTCCGTACTCATATTCTGAAACTAAAACCATACAAGTAAATATATCTGAATAAACGATATATACAAAGTCATATAATTAAATTTTGATAAAAGGTAATTTCACTAACTTTGTGTGTCTCTTCTCTCGTATTCTTGTTATAGAGAATACTTATAATAAAAACTTAAAATTAAGCCAATATTAGGATTCCATAATATCAAGTAAGTGAGAAAGATTGAATGACTGTTAAGTAGCTTCATGGGTTTTGCCGAAGCGTATGTATTCGCATTATGAATTTATAATGCAATTTATATGTATTCTGGAAGCATCGTAAACATCATCATACAATAAAGTAGCGTATCAGTCTGCGTTGTTATACGTGTTTCATAATCCTTGGCATTGAAATGTTTTTGTGTACATGTTTTGTTTTTCCTTTTTTGCATTTCTATCAAGATCGTTAGTTTTGTTTAGTATCTCTAAAACGGAACGCCAATGCGCTTCTTGATTCTACTTTTGTATTCGCTAGCTACGTTAGCGTATGTATGGGTAATATATGCATGTAGTTGAAGTTTCGGTTTCGGTTGGTGCTAGTAATTGTTATTACTGCTTGTATTAACTAACAAACAGCGTAACTAAAAATAAAATTACCACAACTTTGAGAAAGTGTAAAAAGTTTTGTTGAATAGCGGGATACCTATATGAGAACAAAAGAAAATAAAAGATAAAAAGTTGTTATTTATGCTGGGCACATATGCTCAGTACTTTCCATACGGCAAAGCAGTTTAGTTTAGCTAATATTTTCGCCTATTTAGGCGAGAGTTCGGTCTTTTACTTAGTGTAGAGGCTGCAATTATTGTATACATCAGATTTAGCATAAACATGAATGTTATGATAGCTGAAGAGATTTGTATTTCCAAAAAGATTCTGTGCTATTATGAACAATATCCTATCGTTGCAGCCATGCTGCGTGAACTCTAGAATGATTTTTGTGGAAGTCGATTAATCATTTACTCTGTTCATTTTTGGCTCTGACGACTAACCTTTGCAAGTGTTTAGATGATGTCTTTTTTAATGAAAAGCGTCCTAGATCTTTCATCAACTAGCTTCTACAGCATCCCTAAATTGAGTTGGATAGTGTAATTTTCCAAATCCGCATCCGCCTCCACAAATATTAGATAGTCACATAATGGGCTTGGTGAGAATTATACGAACTCTAACCGAACAACATTGCCAATATTCTCTAAACAAATCGTACCAGGTGTCAATGCACTCTAGAAAGGAGGGCGAAGTTTGAAATAAGCGCTCAACTCTTTATTTTAAATTACCGTACCCATAATTGATATTTGTGCATAATTTCACCTCTATAGCTAAAATTCGTTGAAATGTTTTATGTACTAAAAGTAAAAAATAAAAATCTCAGAATTATATTCGATATTTTGATTATACTAATGGCTTTTGTGTTCAAAATATCCCGACTTCGTTTCAAAATAATATACATGTTGGCCATATTTTATAAATGTATATCAGTAGTATAAATATGGAGGATATCGTCGCTTTAAATTTTTTGTTTTAAACCACTTATTGCATGTTTTAAAACATGCAGCAGGTTAAATTTCGACTAAAATATGTCAAGCAACCTATAAATGTGAATTTCTTAGGATTATTTTTAATGGTCTTACAAAGATTTTTCTTACCTACGAAGCGATTGTTGTATCACAGGATTCAGTATATATGCCCGACAAAACGGAAGCATGCAGTAACCTTTACAGAAGATGCAGGCAAGTGCAGTTCATCTAGCCATCTGCTGATTAAAATCGTATCAATAGTTCTATCTGATATTGAAGTTCCCAAACAATCAAAAACAATTAGCAATTAGCTGCGAAGCTTTTGTTTTTGAACTTTTTTTTACATTTTCTAGCTATAGTAACCGTGATGTAGAAGAATCATGTCGCTTTTCGAACTTGATCTGCAGTCCACGAGTCTTAGCTAAATTGTATTGAATTGCAAGGATAAATTTCAAACGAAGCACTTCTCCTTTCCACTCCTTTTTCAGCTAATTAATAAGAAACAAAGAAGTAGCAAGGGATAGCCATATTCATCCTAATGTTTTGGTTGTCCTCCTTTCAGGGGTAAATAGATGTACTTTATGTCATTGCAATTAATTAACATTGTAAATAAATATGACAATGCCGCACAAGAAAAAAACAAAGTTTCTTTTTCTAACCAATTGCAATCATTTCGTAAACTAGAAACAGTTACCTGAAAAATAGTGTATATATTACAGTGAAACAAAAGAAGTAAACAATTGTTGCATAGACAGGTAGCATTGTAAATGTTCGTATAGCATAAATACAAGTAACATTGCCTACACTCTGTTATACTTGCTTCTTTAAATAAGTTATAAAATATTCATGCAAATTATAAACCGTACGCGTTTAAAATGGAAAAAAGCCGATGAAGAAACAAAGAGAGGGGAAGAGAAAAACTAAACAAATTACGAAATGTTACAAAACCCTGGAAAGAAGACAATGCAAATAGCAAGATGAATAAAAATCTGAAATAACACCGGACTTTCATTTTACTATGCACCTAATATACTTCTATCTGTTTGCGTAAGTATATATTTTTTGTACTTTTCGTGATATAGGACCGAGCTTCTTAAATATTTTGCACTAAACTAAACCAACCCAGCGTTCGATATATTGTAAACTTGTAAAACATTCCAAAATATCCAAAAAGAGTAAAAATGATTATAGATTTAATTTTATATACGCATATGTGAGCGTTGAGGAAAAACAAACTTTAATTTTGGTTTATTATTTATACATGGTTTTTAAAAAAGTCTTTTTCTCTATTTTCGTTGGTTTCGTTTTTCTTGCTGAACTACACAAACATTCACTTTTACACTTGTACATAATAGCGGAAGTTGCAGCAGCATAAACAACAAAAGTCTTTGACAGGCACTTTTAATATAAGTTGGACACATTCTTTGTTTCGGTTCTTTTTTCGTTTAGTTTGGTTTCCACTGATAGCGAGAATAGAGTGAGAACTCTCAGATGTAAAAGAATTCAAGTACTTAAAGTTTTCGTAAACTTGTAGTGAAAAAGTTCTTGCTTTACATTCCTTTTTGCTGTCTTTAGAGTTTTTGATGCAAAGTTACTCCGCTCTGGCAAGAAATTTATGATGGATTTATACCCTACACCACTTGAAGTGAAGGGTGTTATAAATTTGCCCGGATGTATGTAACTCCCGGAAGGGCTTAAAGTAGGCCTACCTAATATTACACCAATCGATTCAGAATCATTTTCTGAACTTTCTCAAAGTAAGGGAAGAATTGTATTAGCCAAAATGGCACTGTTTTTACTTATTTTGTTTTCTTCAATTTTTTAAAGAAAATATTTAAAAAATCTATTATTATTATTATAATTCCTAGACTAATGAAATGAATTCTTAGGCTAGAGAAATTATTTGAGCACTAGCTACATAGGATATCGGCTCTTTTTTAAAAAAAACGAAGATTAGACGTTAAGCCTAGTAGTTTTAGTAAAGCAATAATACAATAAACCGATATTACTAGGTAACTAAACTATTTTAATCTCATTTCCGGATGTTGCTATGGTATTTCTTAATTGTTAATGGTGCTCCAGTTAGACATTGACGGATTTTGGGTAGCTTTTAATAAAGATACGCTGTCAGTGACAATAACACTTTTGAATTTCTTATTATTGGCAAGTCCATATCTTGAACATTACCTCTTCGGCTGTGAACATCGAGGCACTTTCGTGAAGCATGCGATTTAGTAGAATTTGTCCTAAAACGAGAGATTCAGAGTCGTCAGTATAAGGGAAATGCCAACCGTTATTTTCTAGTATTGGAATTTGCTCTTCAAATAGGTTCCTGAAGATGTGGTTTGGGGTAAGCTCTTTTTTGTACCTAGACAGAGACGTATCACAAGAATATCCTTTTAAAACCCATGAAGGTTTGAGTGCAACATATCGACAAGTTTTTATAGAAATTTTCAATTCGTTTGCAAAATGTAAACAATAGTCAATCGCAGATGGTGTTCTTTTGGTTTTCTTAGCAGCAACAGATTTTTTAACGTCTTCGACAAGAACGGATTTGTTGGAATTGAGAAGTTTTGGGATGAGCTTAGCTTTTAACTCATAAATACTATTTTCCAAATCTGGTAAATCAGTGCAACTAGAATACTTTCGATGGGCGGCGTCCGAAAAGCATTGGTACAGTTATTGCCATAAATTATCAGACCATATTCGATCTTGCTAAGAACAAGCAGTTTGCTAATGTACGCAACGGTGCTAACGGTGCGCATGACTTTTCCACATGTAAAAAATATGGCTTCCACAGTAACAAATATGGTGTTATATAGGTCCAGTAATTTCTTTTTAATAAATCTAAAAAAAATGATTTTCATAAAATATTTTTAAAAAATTAGCTTTTTTATTAAAAATTGTACGTATTTCTTTTTCGCTGCGACTGTAAACATATATATAACAAATTAATGATTGGAATTACTAGAGGTAGGGATAGAGGAATCAGAGTTAACTGACGAAAATATTTTTCCGTAAGACATTTTGGACAAAGCATGCGATATGTTAACAATCCAAAATCCAAACCAGGTAATACGCGCAATTTGTGGTAAAGGCTCCGACCTATAAAATAAAACTTGCAATAACACTTATGATCGTTATGAGTGTGTGATAGTACTCAATGAAATGCGAAATTAACAATGGTCAAAATATTTTGAATGTTCCCATTCAACGATAGATTGTATATGCTGGATTTATTGTTTCCTTTATCGCATCCAGAAATTTTTGTGAAAAAGCGTTTTCAATATATATGTTCTTGCTTACCGTGATATAGGGAGCCGATTTAACACATGGGTTTGTCCATCCGCAAGTGTGCTCCGTCTTGCAATAATGCTTACAGTCGTAAAAATTGAAAAAAGAAATTGAACTGTGTGACAGCTTGGACATTAGACATAAAGGTGTAACTAATAGTATTTAGAAGATATCTATTCAAAACATATAAACATTTTCAGCAATCAATAAAAAATTCATTGAAAAAGTTGACGTTGCTCGAAGACATGACCTCATTAAGAACTAAATTTTAAAAGGTGTGAAGTTATATTTAAATATAATTAGCAAAGTCAGAAACCAAAACTGTTATAAGATGCCTTTTAAACGACTATCAGAATCCTGTTATCGAAGGTCTTGGAAGGATATATGTCAAATATAGTTAAAACAGCACTATTTTGGAACTTTTTTGAATGAATATGATAAACAAAACATCAATTTTTGTTAATTAGGTAAAATTTGACCGGAAAAAATTTTTTTGCTGTATCAAATATGACATTCAAAATGTTTAATAGTCTTTTGCGGCCAAACCAAGTGTTTCGAAAAAACGACACTCATTTTGCGTGAATCCTTGACGAATACCCTTTCCAACGATATATAGCTTATACTGAGTTTCTTTCGGAGAAATTTTTTTATGGACTTCGAAAGTTGCTTTATATAGGGCAAAATAAGAGCAATATTTGGGAGGCCACTATGGCGAAACCACGTGCTGCGAAAAAAACGTAACTAGTACTGCGTGATTCCTTGATGAATACTCTTTCCAAGTCCAATAAATCATTTTTCCGAAAGCAGCTTGATATGAGCTGTACATCGTCGGAAAGGGAATTCATCAAGAATTATTTTTACTGGGAAAATTTCGGTTATTTCAATATTGTTACAAATTTGCTTAATGTTAAAAGCTATCATGATCCGTATGAAGTAAAGTCCTGTACGTAAGTCAGCATCTTAGGACGAAAACTTGGCTTTATATGATCTCAACTAATAATAAAAGCATTAGGCCTTCATAAAGTGATGTGATTTAGCCCCAAGTTTACTCCGGCTTGGCCCACTTATGTTAAAAGGCGCTACTCTTAGGCGCCCATGACAGACAAGTAGGAAAATCATCTAGTTCTCGGCAAAGAATTTTCGATATTACTATTGTTACGAAAATTGGCCTGTCGTACTTTTACGTCTAAGGCTCAGTTCGTATCTCTGAATCGCGAAAAGCTTGGATTTTGGTTATGTGCAATTTCCTTTATTTATTCACAAGTATTTACAACTCAATTATTTTACAATTTATTACAAAGTAAGTATTTCTTCAACACTTGGTTACTTGTCTAATATTTTTAATTGACTCTCCGATATTATTCTTCGACTCTCTGGTGTTACTTCTCGACTGTCTTGTTCTAAGCAAAATGCTCTGCTTATAAACCTTACGAATTATCACAAACTCTGCATACCTCCTGCTTTTAACCTGAATTCGTAGTTTCATTAATCCCTTTCATGTCAGGTTTCGCGGAAATTCTTTTCTAATCCTTGCTTTTATTACCACCTGCCAATATGTGTTTTTATGACCATCGTAAGTATTGCATTCCAAGGAATTTCCACTCCTTAGATTTATCAAATTTGTTATAGTTGCCGTTTACCTGTTTGTGATTTTCGTAACAATATTATACATTACATAAAATTACTTAGTATACTATAGTAGTGCTAAGAAATCAGAATAGAAGATGTCTACAACAAAACTTAAAGTTTCAAACGATAAGCAAGTCGAAAAACATTTTCATCGTTGATTTACAGGTTGTATAAAACGGTTATTTAAAATTACTTATGAATAATTATAGAACCATCATCGTCGCGGTTTTCACGTTTACTTTTTTTTTATTTTTATCTGATCACACCTTTTCACGTTCGACCTAGCTGATCATCCAGCGAAAATTTACTTCAGGGAATTCTGTAATGTAGCCAATGCCTATTATAAGGTGTAATTAAAAATATACTTTCAGATGCGATGTGGTCTAAGTAGGATGTGTAGAATCATTTTATTGTCGGAGGATAATAAGCAAATATTCTAGCTGCAAAGCACTGGAAGTACCATCAAGGCGCGTCGGTGACAGCTTATTACCAATTAGTGCAGTTGTTTTCTTTTTTGTAGAACCAGTTATTCGGAAGATGTAGAAATAGGTAAAAGAAGGAGGAAAGAATGAATAGTACTCTTGGTCATTACACTTGAAAGTGAAAACATGTAGAACGACAGAAAAGACCAATGGAGGCCAATTTTTCGAAAGGTACACAGTGCACTTAAAGGAGGAGTCGTGTAATGTATCGTGGATTAGACGGTCTACTTCAGAAATCCAATGAATGCCAATCAGATTAGGACCCCTAAAAGCGTTTTCATACAAGCTAAGAATTGTTAAAGTTTTATGATGCTGTCCGTTTCAGTTGAGTGCCACAGGAAGTTAAGATTGCAGCTTTATCTTTAAGAAAAACACAAAACGTTTTCACTTATGAAATGCTTACGTCCGATGAAGCCTCTGATATTGATTTCTAGGTGCGATATAATAAGATTAAGTGAATAAGAATTTGAACCGTGTTGAATTCTTTAATTTCATTTGCAGATTATTTAGATAAAGTTTTTAGAGGTGAATATCTAACGCTCATCTTTTATCAGAAGAATAGGTCACGCAAAATGTGTATTTTTCAATAACCTAAGATAGATTGTTATTTCAACAAACCAAAATTTATTGTATTCATTTTTTTCTACGTAAAGTCTTGGAGATAATATCCTTTCGGATGTTTAATATAATCATTTAGTTCGCATAATTTGAAGAGAACTAATTCTAATAACCGAACTTGTCGATCACATCAAATTTAATATGTAAAAAAAAATTTTATTAATTTCATTTTCATAAATTTATTTAGGAAACTTTTTAGAAAATCACAATACAATGATTAAAGAATTTTCTTCAATAATAGTAATAAAAATAATTTATGAGTGTTTTGTTTTGTTTTTCAATTACACAAAATATTTAATGCAATATGTATTACGCATTAGATGCGCACATATGAATGTTTTTATCATTAGTTTCTAAGCCAAATGTATGGCTTATGACAATCAATGTTTATATGACAGTGAGGAAGACTGAGAGAGTGAATGTGAGAGAGTGTGTGGGAGAGAGAGAGAGAGAGAGAGAGAGAGAGAGAGAGAGAGAGAGAGACACAGAGGAGGAGAGAGATACAGAGAGAGAAAAAGAAAGATACGGTGAGAGAGAGAGAAATAAAAATTTTTTTTTTTAAGAAAATACAAAAATGAAAGCCCCAGCTACCATATCACATTTACGTGTTCGCTAGGTATTGTAGTTAGGTTAGAGCGAGGGGCATTAGGATGCGAAGAACTATTGGCAGGGACAAGGAGGGAGGCAGAGAACGTTTCCGTTTTTTTGGTTTATTTTATTTTGATAATAATTCGATATAATTGACTTTGATATAATTTGCAGTTAAAGTGCGTTTGTATTGGTTATTCTCATTGGTTATACTCATTTACCAAAGCATTTGTAATGAAAAAAGCTTGTACACACTGTTGTTTGATTACTATTATACTGAACACTATACGACAAAATATTGCCATTAAGAGTTTCAAGTCCTGCATTTGGTTAGAAGACTTTCGTAAGAACTTTCTGTTATTTCTGTGCTCTGTTCTTATAGTATGTACCGTTGTCTGTGTAAAGGGATGGATGGCTAAGTGGAAGGATGGAGGAAGATTGTTTGGTCTGTCAGTTAGTCGGTTGGTTTCTCGGTTAGTTTAACTTACTTAACGTATAACTATTTAATATGAGAGTGAGAGTTGCTTGAGATTAAGTGGAACCAAAAGACAATTATTAGGGTAGTGTTTACCACATGAATATTTATATTTACGTGTCTGAAAAATCCTTATTATGTGTGTGTGTCCACGTGTTTCAGGATAAGGTATTTATTCCTACCCTGAGATGTGAGATCTGCGCTGGATCTTCTCACAGCGTGCTGGGTTTCTTGTTTGCTTCTTTTGCTCTCTGCCTGTCTACTTGATATGTCTATGGTTATGGTGCAAATTGGACATTATTGAAAACAATGGCAGAACAACTGAATGCAATTGAGTCTAAGTGAGCGAAAAATATTTTTATTAAAAAAAAAGCTTAGTACACCAACAAAAACATTAACAACAACACTAACAAATTTTTTTCTTTCATGGAAAAGAAAACTCACTCATAAATAATGTTGTTATTTAGGGTGTTGGTTTTATATTAAGGCGAGAAAAAGTAAGTACTTACCATAAATTAATACGGAAAAATTTTTGAATCCGCTTAAGTATTTCACGAGCAGAAAAAAATTAAATAAATTTCCCTGTCGTTTGGCTTGCGGTTAGTGACGGAAAATTTTAAACCCAAACAAACTTTATTACTGCTGTTAACTATACTGTTGTTGTTGTTGAACTTTTTCTAGCAACGAGTTAAAAAAGCTTTGCTTATTACAAAGCAAGTGCAACACTGGCACTAAATATTATTTTTTGAAAATCTTTTTATGTTGATTAAATGAATTATCACTGAAAGAAATGCTTGTATGCACACATAAAGAGCGTGTATAAGATTTGATCGCCAGTCATACCGGTTTCAAAGGAAGTTGTTCAGATACTTTTCTTTTGTGTAAATACTTAAAATATAACAACAAAACTATTCACTTGACTCTGTTTGACTGGTTTCTCAGAAACTTTTCGTTTTGTTATTGCTGGTTAAATGGGATGTTTTGTACGCTTTGCTTTACTTAGCTTTATTTTTTCTTCTTATTTTCTATCAAGGATTGGCTTGTAATTATGATCAGTTGAGCAACCGCTTTTTCTTCTATTAATGTGTATGTGTTCTATTCGTTATTGTTGTTAGTTTTGTTAGTATTGTCGCATATATATAATTTCATTGCTTTGCAAGTTTTTCAGCTTTCTTAAGGCTTTGGTTTTTATTCTCTAGTTCTTTTTTGAGTTCTAATATGTTTGAAATACGACATATATATACACACGCACACGCGAATGCTTGGAGGCTTAGAATTCGTTGCTTTTAATAGGCAAGCACTAATAACAATAATATTTTTATTATTTTCATTATTAACCAAGTATTTATTTAATAAATAGTGTGGGCAGAGAGACCAGAACCAGGGCAGAAGCAACAGTAATATATGTAAGTGAACATATAATTGACTCTTGTTTCTTGAGTTAAGTTTGGCGTTGTGTGCGTTGGTGAGTAAAACAAGAATATTAATACGTTGATGTTTGACACTACCACTCTACCTTAGCTTTAATTGAAATGAACACGACGATGCGAATATGATGATGACGATAATATTAGTGATAATGATAATGATGTTGTTTGTTGCACAGAATTCACCATTTTTCCACCTCTTTTTGTGTGCTTTTATTTTGTTTCTTAATTATGTCGAATTGGTTTGCGTTTTTCGTTTGCTGCCATTTTACTAAGAAAACAGATTCAGCAGTTGTTGCAGTTGTTGGCTGTTGTTACCTTCGGTGGTGTGTATACGTGCATTAAAGGATTTTATGCTGTATTGCGCGTGCTGCGAAAAATCTTTTCTAAGCTTTTTATTTCCCTTTTTTGATAAAAGGAAACAAAAAAAATTTTCAAATATTATTTTCCGCAATGCTTTTTTGAATTAATTTCGTTTAAACCATAATTGACGACAAGAGCCATTGTTTAATATGTTTTTTAGATTATTATTAATTTAAAACTTTTTTAAAATTTTTCATGAAATCATTAATTTTGTTGTTCCTTCTTTTAGACTTAAGATTTGTTGCCTTACTGCTTAATTACTAGTTAATTCATTTACTATTCTACATTCAATACGTGCATGCGTGTGTTTTCATGTGTATATGGATAAATAGATAGATGTACACTCACACACATGTATATATATATATATATATACATATATTTTGTATACATATATGAGTGTAAGATTGTGTAAGCTGGGGTTTCTTTAAACATGTTGAAGTGGTTTCTTAAACTATTGGTGTAACCATTTTTATGCATATGTTGTAATTGTAGTTGTTGCTGTTGATGATAATATTTTTGTATTGTTGATTTTTTCGGTTTTGTCTGATAAAATAACAAACAATGTTATGTTCAGAACGATTATTCATGCGCGCACTTAACGAATTTGAACTGTTTTCAGACACGGAGGAACACGTACTAAAAGTTGCTTTTGCCTAGAACAGTTGGCTGCCGGGCTGCTTGCTTGCCTGTCTGCACGGCTAGCTGACTGTTTAGTATATGTTATGTATGGTTAGATAGGGCTGCTGTTTGGGGGCTGACAATATAGATAAATGCGGTAAGTGTGCTTGTGTTTGGCTTTTGCTTTCTGGCTGGCTCGCTGACTAGCGGGATAGTTTTATGGTGGGCTAATTCGCTATTTTATACGGAGATTAAAAAAGAGCATTTCGTTCTTATTCTCGCTGCATATTCTGCAGCATTAGTCGCCGCCAATCTGCTCTATATATTTATTTATTTATTGAGCAAAATATTTTATCATATTGCCTTAAAGAACATGTTTGGAGCAGTCTCTTTCTTTACTAGTTTCTCTCTCTTTGACTTTTTTCACCGTTCTCTTCATGAAAACAATTTGTGTTCAAATTGCTCTCACAACAGTATACTAAACCCATGAAAATATTAAGCATATGCAAAAAACAGCAGTCCGGTTACATATTTCTCTTCTCCTCTGCAGCTTCCCAAGCAGTAATGTTGATAAATAGTTCTAAATTTCTGAGGTTCATTTCTTGGTCCTCTGTCTCTCTCTCTCTCTCTTTCTTTCGGGATGTACGTTTATTGCTGGATACGTGGTCATGTCTCTCCGTCCCTCTACAAGTGTGCAAGCTGCTTAGTACTAAAATCTCGTAACAAATTCATTCACTGTATATAGGTCGTGCAACTGCAAGACGATTTAGAACCGATATTTCCGCAATTGAAATTCAGTCGTTGCTATCGAACCGCGTACCTCGTTTGAAATAAGCTTTTACTGCAACTATATTCAGCATAGCTAGATACAATAATATGAAAATAAATATATCTATTTACTGTTCGAGTAGAAATACCTCTCAAATTAATTGAGCAGAAAAACGTTGAAGGAGCAGAAATGTTATGAAAAATTTCTGTTTCAGGAAAATGCACATACAAGCACTCTTGTGTGGATTTGTTTCATTTACTATCATTGCTATTATTCATGTTGCCGTAGTTTGTGTTTCTAATGTTTTTTTTCTATTTCTACAGTTTTTTAAAACACTAAGCGGGATGGTTATATCGCCGTACTTCTTTTTTTGTACCTTCGATGCCTCTAGTGTTCTCTCTTCGTTCTGCATGTACATATACACACACATAACGTAACTCACACAACAGTTACACCGCACCGTTAAGTACTATACAATGCAACGCATACAATAATTAAATCATGTTTAAAATTCCATACCAAAATGCTTATTGAATTTTTTATTAAAGAGCAAAGTAAATAACGTAGCTTAAAAAAAACTGCAGAAAAAGGATAACATAAAAAGAGAAATTCAAAAAAAAAAGTAAAAACAAATAACATATTGTTTAAGATATTCATAGAAATATTTTTTCTACCTAACGATCAAGATGAAGGACATATTCGATTTTGGCATTTAATTTATAACTATCAAAAGGAAACTTTGAAGACCCCTACAAAGTACATAGAATAAAATTTGGGATCAATCTATGCACGTTCCTTTGCCCGTCTGTCCGTTCGTGTGGTGTTTGCCGTAACTCCTCTTCTGGCCGCAAAAACGAAGATATCGGCTGCAAATTTTGCAAAAACTTTGGAAGTTCTAGCGCACAGGTTGGTGTTGAAAATGAGCCAAATCGGTCGGAGAACACGCCCACAGTACGACGTAGTTTAAGAACACCTCTGCTTTTGGTAGCAAAAAAAAATTAGAATTTTGCTCATTACCAGTAAGCAACAGTAAACAGCATTATAAAAATTTCCAAAAATGTCGTTCTAGCTATCCTGTAGCTTCTGTGCCAAAATGGAAAGCATCGACCCCGTCCGCTCGATATAATAGAATATTGAATTTTAATTTTTTTGTGAAAATGTTTGTAATATTAAGAAAGATGCTTCTTGAACCACATAAAATGTATATATTCTTTATCAGTGCGAAAATGGGAATCTACCTAGACGTATCCTTCGGTACGCCTGTATATCTGCCTGGCGGCTTAGTTATCTAATGCCTATGGTAAACATTCTCCTGGCCGTAAAAATGAAGATATCGGCTTCAAATTTTGCAAAAACATTGGAAGTTCTTTCACAGCAACGGCTACCTATTACAATTTAATTTTTTCCCCTTTTTATGATAAGGGTGGTGGATATAAAAGATTCGGTGCAGCCGAATATAATTCTTTTGCTTGTTTTATTTTCTGTATATTTTTAATTTTGCCTATACATTATAAGGAATTTTTTTCTCTTCTTAGTTTATACATCATTTTCGCGTTTTTCTCCTTCTTTCTTTTTGAAGGAAAAGATAGCAAAGTATGCACTTCTATTCTTCTTTGCCAATTCATACGATTTAATGTAAATTAAAAAAACTTCTCTCCCGGTCTCGGTTTCGGAATGAAAATCTTTGGGGACGTATTATCGTTGATTGGTGACAGCAGGTGCGCACACTAATGAAACAGCCAAGGCATATGTTTCTGATGCGGGCAGAAAATCGTGGATATATTTTTTGGTACATGTAATAAAATTAGTAAATAAAAGTTTATCAACCGCAACACAGATTAAGTTTATTTAGTGCATATTATTTAAGGAAAGGTAAAAACTAAAGTAGTAAGGTACCGAAGTTTTCTACCTCTTTTGTAGTTCAGTTATCAAATATTTTCATATTATGTAACGATGCTTGTTCTAATTTTTTTTTTAGAATTTCAACTTGTAAAAGCGAATAGTTAAAAGTCTTTCTTTGTATGCTTCATAATATTCCTATTTTATATGAAACGGAAACACGAGGTCTGAACGGTAGGACGAGAATGTTGTTAGTTACGCCCATAAAAACGAAGTGTGTATAAAGAACCAGTACCAGTGCCATTATAAGGAAGTATTTCATTTTTTTACAAACGAGATCATGTTAATCCAGAATGTCTGATATCGTGTTAAGCCGCCTAGATGTTCTTGGCATCAGTTAAGAGAAATAGACGATTTCAAAAAATCGTCCCAAAAAAGAATTCGATATGTTAAAAAAATTGGGCTATTGAAAACAAAATTTAGCAAAGTACCTAAACAACTTTACAGTTTCGCTTGAAAAGCAAAAGACGATGTATAAAAAATTGGAAACTAGACAAATAAAAGGTACTGACTTCGCGACTGCTTGAGACGATAGTCGAATAGGAAAAGCCGCAAATCAATTTTCAGTTTGGTATTGTTTACAAACGTTCAGTTGATTGGTGATTAGCGAATGAAGCATTAGATGAGCAATAGTAGGTTGAACTCTTTTAGTTGTTGTTATTTGACTAGTGTACATGATTTAGGGTTTAATTACGAAATCGCTGTGAGTTTGGTAGTAGTTGCTTGGTAGTAGTTGCTTTAGTAGTAGTTGCTAATACTTCTCAGAGTCAAGACAAAGATTTGATTAGGAATTGTAAGCAATAGAATAGAATAGCGTCATCCAAAGCTAACTATGTTCCTTCTTTTGCCAACATTTATTTTTCGAATTCTCTACGTTAAAGATTGATTGTTGAAACACATTGATTCAATCGAAGTTTGCTGAAATCTACAACGGTTCTTAGTTAAACATTTACCTAATTATAAAAGAAATGCTAAACTAGAGGAAGTAGGGAAGCTGTACAGAAACTGAAAAGAATCTTGGATCGCAATTGTATGATATAGCTTTCTTTAAATTAACATGTGAGTGAACAGATCGACGTGGTTTCAGCCTTCAACTTCTGGTCCTTAAATTTTTGGGACAAATTTTAGATCGATGGATATTAAAAATCGATGATCTTTCCTTAAGTTATGTTAAGTTTTTGAACTTTTTTGTCCTGCTTTTTCAGTATTGTAAATGCGTTTAATAACAAATAATACTTATTTCCCTTTTGGATCTAGTTTTATAATTAAATTTTTACAACCTTGGGAATTTCAGCAGAAACCGCATACATGTTACAAACGGGATAATGGAATTAATACACCTCTATTATTTAAGTGCATCAAGAAATTGAAATGTAATTCTTCCCAAAAGTTTTCACTTCTTAGATATTCATTATGGTGTTTTATGTGTAATTTCAGCTGGCTTACCATCTCTGCTCGTCCCTCCTTCCTATTATACCATGACTGAAAAATCAAACATATTAAATTGTTATCATTGTTTTTGTTGTTTCATAGTTTACACCATATATGTAAAGAGGCTTATAAACTTACTTTAATATTACGTCTAGCTGTTTTTGTTGATATATTGTTGATAAGTTTGAGTAAGAGACGTTTAAAAATAGACTTTTTGTGCCCTGCACTAATTGTGGCAAACCCCAAACGAGTTGCGATAGGCTGAATTTTTATTCTGTCAATTGATTCCGAGTCATTTCAAGTCTTTCTATTTTGATGTTTCACGACTAAGAAGAACGAAAAGAATATCAAACAAATCTATTACACTACATTTAACTATATTAGTTCAATCTTTGGTCATCCTCTCGTAGAGGCTTTCTCAGCAAATTATACGACAAAAATTTAAATAAATAAACATTACTACTAAATTAGCATCTTCGAATTGTGATAAGCGGACTAGAGTAGGACATTTAATAACCGCCCTTGCATTTTAAATAATCACTTTTTTGAAACTGCTTTACTAAAAAATTTGAATATATTTGCAAAGTAGGCTCGCTCACTAACCGTGACATGATAGATTGGAACATGGAACATACCTAAAGCCGGTAGTGGTTTAAATGGCTAATATTCATATTAAATATTCTAGGTATGGTGTACGCACAACAGCAAGCGAGTACAGCTATATAGTATACCATAAAATTTCGGTATGCTTTTTCTTTGACAGAATCAAACCAATAAAATTGTGCAAAAAGTTTTTACTTTCATTCTGTCAAATTTTCAAAACAATCCCACAATTCTGTCTTTTATGTGCAATGAGATGTATCAATTACCACGCATAAAATCCAAAACTTTATTGTTGGCGTCTTAAAATAAGGAAATATTCAAATGACGTCCATCTAGTTGCTAATATTTGTTAACTACAATATAACTGTTGTATGCCTGGCGAAGGTTTAAATTTTATGAAAGCTTTTTGAAGTCATAAAAATTTTTCAGATTAACATTTTACCATTGTCAAACATGAACTATAGATTGGAAGTGTCATTACTGATCTAGTGATGCGCTTAAAATATTGCTAAATATACTAAAATATTGAAAAAGTCTTGAAGACAAATTGAAAACAGTTTACGATCTTCAATTGATACCGACCTGAAAGATACCTGTTTGCCCTTAGACACGCCTGTAGTTATAAGCAAAAAGTGCTCAAGGGAGCATTTAGCTTGGGCGTAAAGTGCGCATACACTTGTAACTTATTATATATCACGGGTTTTGTTTATTTATTCGATAGGTTCTCAGATTTGTTTTTTTTTTAAATTATATACAGTTTACTTGATCTTCAAAGTCTTTTTGACTAAATTTAAAATTAAACAAATCGAAACGACGAAAATCACGGCTTTCAATCATATTGTCATGCATTAATTACATATAAGTTTTTATGTCTCTATATCTAAAGCAGAAACTCTGTTGAGTTCACCTAATATGCAATCTTTAACAATATGCATTGAAGACCTTATGTAATATACCTGGATTTCTAACCAAATTTGAACAGTCACGACTCTCGTATGCTTATATGCTTGCTCTTCTATTGATATCGTCATTATAACAATAAAAATATGCTTGCTTGGTTTTTAATTCATCCTGCCATAAATTCAATATAAAAAGTCAACTTAAGCCATTAATAGGTCTTCTTTCCGTTATTGCGTTTGTTTGGTTATTGTTACTCTTCACGAATGTTCAGATATGCTAACTATGTAATGTTTGCATGCGTACGTTATGCTTTTGTTTTATTAAGTTATAGTAGTAGTAATTTAATTGCATACAACGGCATATTTGATTAAAATAAATCATCCACAAAATTTAAATTAACCACGAATTTAGCTTACCAAAATTGTATTCAAAAAAATTGTGAATACTGTGTTTTGGAACAAAGATGCTACGTATGTATATATAAATTAATCAGGGGTTTTGAGTCAATAACTGTTTTTTATTTACTTTTTATTATTCAATGTTTGAGTAGAGTTTTTGTGTTTGGTGATGGTATTAGTAGAACACAAAATATTTGTTCAATCATTTCGCCTTAATTTATGATGTAATTCTATTTTATCTGTTTGTAACCTATCACAACGGTGAATCAGTCAATTGGTTCGCTTTCCTAGTGAACCATTGGAAAATTTTATGTAGCAGTTGTTAGATTAGACTCTGTGAGCTCATTTTGTGCAGATGCTTCATGATCTCTTCACAGTTTGGTAGATGCTTTGTCAACTAAATTCTACGTAAACAACCTGCCAGCCAGATTTATAGAAGGAAAACGATACAAATGACGGTCCATAATTGCTTCCCTTACTTCGGTATATGTTTTGCTAACTTCTTTCATATGAGTGACACATCAGACAATTTTATAAAGCAAATAATGAAAACATTTACAGTAATTGCATCGATGTAATAGTTTATGTTGTATTAGCGATATCTCTAAGGTCTTCAAGTTAAGAGCAAAGTCATAACGATAACTTATATAGTATTGTTAATAAACTTGCTTTTTGTATTTTCCTTCAGACAAAGTCCTAATCGCTAGATTGTGGAAAGCGAAGATTTTATTTACAATCCCAATGGTTTTTACAATTATTTAAAGGAACTTATATCTTCAATGCTTGTTTGCCTCGAATACCATTATCCTACTTTCAACAATTAACTAACTCTTCCTAAGCGAAATAGTCCACTTATAAACTTTATGAACATGACAAACGCAGCGTGTCATTCTGCCATGTCAATCTCTTCCTGCTGGATTTTCTGGCGTAGTTTCATTAATACCTTTACCTGCTAGATTTCGCGGGACTTCTTTTCAATGTTTGCGTTCATCGACAACTGCAAATGTGCCTTTTTATGTGACCACATTTAACCGCATAAAAAGTAATTTTTCCTGTCAAAAATTTCGGCAAGTTTGCTGCAAACGAATTTTGCCTGTTTTTGATTTTCGTAACAATATAATAGAATGCTTGTAACTGCATAGTAACTGGTTGACTATACTTTCGAAAATATTTCAGATAACGCAGATATCTTCGTACGTTTTAAAATGAATTCGTTGAAGACAGTTAACTTTGAATAAGGAGTACACATCATATCAATAATGACAAACATTTTTTCTTAATTGCGGTCGTGTCAGAATATTTTTCCATTTTTTAAATTATTAAATGAGTTTATTAAACATTTGCATTAAATTTTAGATCGACATCTGTTATCTCAGATGTAAGTTGTTTGTGCTAAAATGTTTGCAAATTTTGTTGTTGTAATTTAAAATTTTTTTTAAGATACATGCTTTTAAGTCGTTCGTAACATCCGGATTTACGTCCTTTACTGCAGTGGTAGGAGGTCCAAAAACAAGTAATGGACGAGTGGACATCTTGAAGTCCCTACAACACGTTTCTAGGATTTATAAACGGTAGTAGAAATCACTAAACAACACTACACTCATCTTCACCGATTGTTATGAAAAATGGGTGGTTAATATCAAAAGATTCGATCCAAATCGTACAGAATTTCTTTACTGCTTCTATTTACAAGTACTGTTATTTATAGTGCGATCAGAAGCTCTGAACAGTCCTTCCATGCTTTTAGTCATTCATAGCCTTCGTAAGTCTCAGAAATGCTGACTTTGTACTAGAAATGAACGTACTAACTTTCGCTCTCTCTTCAATAAGCTATGATGAAGTTAATAAAGTGTTTCTCATTGGTGAGCGTAGAAAAAATACCTTTCATAAGAATTTTCGGAACAAAGTGCTAGACATTTTCCTTCGTGGTATTGAGTACAAATATATAATACCAATTTGTGATAATACTCTATGCTTGCTTCTTTTTTTGCCATTTACACATCATATATTCGTTCGGAAATCTCTTGACATTTTTACTTAACACATGCTGTCTAGCTTTCAGTTTGCTCTGATATTTCTACTTTGCTTGCATTGTAAAATTTGCAATATTTTTGGTATTGCTATCTTTAAAATTTTCTGCTTTGTATTCATTTCATTCGATTTCAGTGCTGCTACTGTTGTTGTTGCCGGCGTTTCGTGCGTTTCGTAAAACCGCCCACAATTCGCTTATGCTTACGTACTATGCACACTTCATACATTGTTTGTTTCCACAATATATAAAAGCATAAATAAATGAACTGACTGCCGGCAAATACAAAAATATTGTTAAATTTGAACCGTACTTTGAACTGTTTACGAGCTGAACTGTAATTTGAACTTTTGAGTTTTTCATTTTGTTGTAGTGAAGTTGAGAGCGTGCAAAAGTTGAAAGTTCTAACAACAAATTGTATATATTTTCAAAATAATACCATATGAATAAATATTATTTCAACTTTTTCCTTTTTTTATTTCATATGTAATTTCCACTTGTTTTGGCAGCATTAGTTACTACAGCAGATGGATATATATATCAGAATAATATCATATTGTGATCTGTATGACTGTTTGGATGAGTTTTGCTATGCACAGCAGAACTCATGAAGAATTTTTTAGACTATTGATTTTAATATGTGCAAATATCATCAATTTTTAGTGTTCTTTCTAGAAACGTTACATATGAATACATAGACGATACATAGATATGTTATCTGCTTATTTTAAATTAGTGTCTCTGAAAGCTACTTATAACGATAATTTAGTTAATCTAGTTATCCAAGCGGGAGGGTTTGAATTTTTGACTATGCTCTTTCTATGTTTTGTGCAGAATGTCTCTTGTTAAGCCTAAAATATTTGTATATGTCCATAATATCTATATTTCCGTAATACTTAAGTAACAAAACACAGTTTTAGAATGTTTCGTCTGAAGTTGTCTTTGCTTTAATCGGTTTTTTTTTTTCGATATGAGGTAAAGTCCTCATTGATCATAGAAAGTCATAGAAACTAAAAACGATTATATAAAAAAAATTCCAAACCACTGAATTATGAAAGTTCAAGTTTATCAAAAGTGCAACTACAAAACAAATTGATAAATCGTCCTAGCGAAACTTTGGGTAATTTAACACAAATTTGTCCCAGGGCCATTTTATACTTATCAGATACTTCTCAACTTAGTTTCAAAAACGATTTTAAGAAGAAGACTTTTTCGTTCGCGTAATGACTATGGCATTGTGTGTCCTAAGAAATACCCTTTCCTTAGTTCTACTATTATACTAGACGTGCAAAACTTGAAGTGTGGATTTCAGAAACAGACGACGAACCATAGCGCAAAGAACTGATATATGTAGTAATTTGTTGTGTCATCACCTAGTACCAAACGCGTGCAAGTGATAAAATTAGTAGATGTTTATATAGTATTATGTTTATGTGTCCAGTTTATCGAAATTTATGCCTTATGAAGCGCGTTCTTGGTCAGCATTTTTTTGTTTGTTTAAACGTTTTTGGTTATTATCATTAATATGGATGAAAAGCCGATTTATGTTGAGAGTCGTAGTTGCAAAAAATCACGAGAGGACTCAGGCGTGCTATACATATTAATTGCAAGAACGTTTGATGAGACCAAAAGTGTATGGTTACTGTGACCTGATGAAGTCCAGTTAAATGGCTGGTACCAAACGCTACCAACAACAATTGATCGACCTGAATCGTCCACTGTTCAAAAGCGGTTAGCATATCAAAAAATGGTAATACATGGTCATTTTTTCTCTTGACAAGCGCATAGAATCAGTTACATAAGGCAGCATACAGCAGTCAACTAAGATGGAAATTTACGCGGATTACTTACCAGATTTGATATGTGCCATTTATTTACGTCGATGGATTCGTGCAAAGATGTGAAGAACTGGCTCGATGAATGACTTGGACAGCGATACCAATAACACCACTGAAGTGATGTCTACCAATTGACCAAAAGATGGGAAAAATATGTATCTAGCGTGGGAACATATTTCGAATAAACCACCTTTAATCATTCTTCTGAAACCAACATGTTTTTTCGTTTCGAAGAAAGAATCTGCATTTGATGCTTGTGCAATATTTGGTTTCGAATTGTTTAAGAAGATATTGAGTCAGATTTTCTCTTCGCTTCTTAATTTAACTTCTACTGGCCGTATGCGTGACGGGCTAAAAGCATTGCACTTAACTTTGCAGTCTATGACGTTAACGGGCTTATCTAATCCACCCACAGAAAAATTATTATACTCGAACACATTTTGGGTTTCCTTAAATATGTGAACGAATGGTCTGAATTTAATAAGAAGTGCAAATAAATCTTATAGTAGAGCCCTTAGATGGTAAATGATATAAAATAATAGATGGTAAAGAAATTTTATGTCCCGTTGGTTTTTTTATATATGCTAGATGTAGCAAACATGGCAGTTGTTCTTAAAAATCATTTGATAGTTTATAAACATTTTCGTCGTATTTTATTTATCTTGTTTCATTTGTATACATACTAAAGTATGCTTTACAAATTCTTGGTAACAACTGCAACAACAAAATATAATGAAAGGAAGAAATTTTGAACAAAAAGAAACAGAAAATTTATATAATATGGACTCTACCAAATTTTGTTCAACTGGGTACGAGCATACTTAAGTAAACATTTATTCATATTTTATATACATATATTTTAATATCTATCAAATGCATTCTTAAATAGGAGGAAATTTGTATTTACAAATGAATAATTGAGAATAGAGGACGGGGAGCACAAAATAAGAAGTAATTTCTTAAAAAATCTGCCAAATTGATTTCTTACATCATCTTGCATTGATTGGGAACAGTTGTCCTTTGAATATCTTAGCGAAAAATGAATACTGGAAGTGCTTTGTAGAACAATGTTTTATCTTCAAAGAAAGCCTTTTTCTTCTTTTTTAGAACTTTTTAAAATGAATCAATAAAGACCCACCCTCTTCTGCTATAGTTTTAGTGTTACAGAGGTTAGTGAAAAATGTCATGACTTTTTTCATAAAGCAAGAAAATTGTTGAAAACAAAAAGAGGATATATTTGGCTTATATATATTATATACACATTTGTGTGGCCTCTTCAAGAATATAAACCATGTCGAATAACTGAAAATGAAATAGTGAATGTTAAAGGATTTCTATATCATAAGATGAGTGTGAAACTTTACAGAATAAAAATACTGAAAAAGTTGTATGATTTCAACAAAATAGTGTAAAATGAAAGTAAAATTTATGTAATGATAATTTATAAGTTTTGTTCGCTGTAAACGAAACTATTCAGGTTGTTGAACTTGAACTCGTTTATAAAATCAGTTGTGATATTTTAGGCAATCTTTTAAACTCATAGATGGTTTCAGTATACAGCTTGCTACCCAGGCTACCTATTACCATTCTAAGCATCCGCCGAAAGGACTTACTATTTTGTTTATTTGCCGTTTTGATTATACGACTCATATTAGGCAAATGTCAACTGTGAACGTGAAAATTTTGTTACGGGGAAATGTTCGATCAACCAATTCAACTAAGCCGGAAACGAAGTACATTGATACCCATTATAATAAATATATCCTCTTGAAATTAATACTTTTAATTTGAAAATGCGTGAGTCTTTTGGAAATAGACCTTAAAACGAAGACCGAAAACAATCAATTAGATATTCCAAAATTTTCGGTAGAAGCTATGTGCGGTTAAAACCTATTATTCGTCGTTCTATGACAGAATTTGAAACATGGGGCTCTGCAGCAGATAAGCCCAAGTTTAACAGATAATAGTTGTTGCTGTTTTAAATTCTTCACCATCTGTTAGAGCGGAAACTCTAAAAATTTACATTTACCTGGAGCTTCTTCAGACATATTGTTCGTATGCGAGTAAGGCGGATGCTTGCTGATTTAACGTGGGTTCCTGCTTTGGAGGCTCAACACCAAAGTGTTCGATGGCACCCGGAGTGGGAAACACTCACTCAGCGCTCCGGGGATGATGGATTAAACCATAAATTCCGGCCAAGTATTCAAGAGTGCACGGACAAGGAGGATCAAACAGAGTTTTTCATATCTCGTCTCTTAGCACGCCGTTTAATAAAGGCCCAGTGTGCAAACGTGCCCAAGACCATCGCAGTCCCGGAAGCATAGAGAGCCAGATTGAAGTCAAACTGACTATCAGTCTGTCTTATTCCCACAAATTTCTAAAACTAGAGTACATGGGGCATTCCACCAAAACATGTTTCCAATCTTCTAACGGATTCCCATGAATCGAACATTTTTCCAGGCGTCATGGTTAGAACGTTCTTGACCATTATCCTTTCGAGCACCTTTTCTAGCATTGGAAGGAGGCTGAGGCACCGATATAAGGAGTAATTACCCTTTATTTTATCAGGCGGCCGCAAGAGGACAACCACCGTTGCCACCTTCGATTTTGATGGAAAGTAAGCATCCGTCAGAAATCGGCACCACATCGTATAGAGATAACGAGAAATAGCTTGCCATCTCACCAGTTATTCCACCTATACCTGGCGATCTTTTAGATCTAACTTTATTTTCCTGCGTGGATGTCAAAGAAGATATCGTCCCAATATTAGAACGAACCTCCTCATCACGTTCAGGAAAGAAGCCACTCATTACGACCTGCATGTGTTTAGTACAGTATTGCCTGTACGAATGCCACTGAAAAGGATCTCATTGCTCTCGCAATATGATGAGGCTGACTCCAAGGGTCATCACGATTGCGACAAACAAAGGCCATCCATTCATCCTCCTTAGCTTCCGTAAGTATACGTTCATATTCCTTCAGCTATTGCTTGTACGCAATTCTAAGCTGCGAAGTATCACCGCTATTGGATCGTCTCGCGTGTTGAAAGTGTCTTCTGAGGCTGCAGACGGCCCTTCGCTTAACAGACAGGCCAGGTGTCCAACACTTAACTCCTCTTTGATAAACCTTACGGTATCTCTAAAGGAGAAAGCCGTTGACATCACATACGGACTTGGTGATATGGTCTACCTCCTCGTTCACGGTTTTCCTACTAAGAGTCTCAAACGGAATAATTCCAACCGCCTCTCTAATATAGAACCCGTAAGAACCCCATTGATTCCAGCAGAGTGCCAACGCTTGACGTCCAGTTGAACAGGCGTGGTGGGACTATAGCGAATCACCATTTTAATAACATGGTGATCACTAATCCCCTACCCACCTTTAACCTCTCAACAAAAATTGAAAACGTCTATAGCAGCCCCATTGGTAACAGTAACATAAATATCACTTATCCCAACTGGACCACTGAATGTGAACCATTCACCAGGTTCATTAAGTATGTGGACATTCCTTGATGTACTCGGACTAAGTTGGTTACGACTGCCAGATGGATGATCTGACAGCTTACTAAACCAAAAAGAAGAATAGGCTTTGGGACCAGTGCCACGGGCAATCAGTAGTACCGAATCCATATATGAAATATAACCGTCCGACTCCTGGTTAAATTTACAGTAGAAGTTGGCAACAAACGGCCTTCCATGCGGGCCTTTAACAGACACGCAGACGCCCTGGTCAATGTTGTTAACAGGTATGGCACACACGCGCTTGTCTTCGTTCACGTTATCATCACTAAGACGGCAGAGCGGCGCAAAGTATCAGGGATAATCCGTACATCCAAAGGCAAGCCAATAATCTTACCGTCTTAACCAGTGCCACAACGCTGCCCCACTCACACACACACTGGCCTCACTCACTTATCCTATGATAACTGCGATTGCAACGGAGACGTCGAGCCCAACTTACCCAAATTTCGTGCAAGCCACGACCTTCGTCCGCTCCACAATAGATGGGGTACGGATTACCGCCTCATCCAATCAGATCGGCTTCATGTCGTGGACTCTTACACCCTACGCCGGACTAACCTCCTGCACAATCTTCTTGGCAACCTCCATGTGTGTCAGAAGCCTTTTTGTTTTTGACCACCACAGTCTAGGTTTCCATTTGCAACAGTCGACGCATTCACCACGCCAGACGCCGACATGGTTGAAGACATCTCCCCGAAGGAACTCACGGTAAGCAAGCATCCCCCGAAATGTTCCAACGCTTTAACGCAGTCTCTAAGCCGTGCATTTACCTCAACGAGGTATACAGCTGGCGTATCCTCACTAGCGCCGTTGCCAAAGCCTTCGGTAGTCAGAGGCGGAAATTTATATATATACAATATACAATGCATATATAATTACCAAATGACTCATCGGACAATTAAATTGTGGTTGGGTAGCTCGGATATTGCCCACACCTGGAGAGATCACGCCATTATTGATGACTGGCATAATTATAGTAATGTCTCCGCTACAAATCCCTGCCAAGGCAATGGAAGTGCAACATCCATAGCTGTTCGATATTTTACGAGCTGCCAGAAATTCACCACACGTAGCCCTATTTCACCTTGCTTTAACAGATGCGAGCAATTCACCAGACACTGTACGGTATTTGTAAAGTTATAATTGTATGTGTACAGATCTTTAGTAAAATTACAGTTTACACTTTGTGTGTTATTATAATTTTGATTAATAATGATCAATTATAATTAGCCT
Source organism: Glossina brevipalpis (assembly GCA_000671755.1). Taxonomy (NCBI): domain Eukaryota; kingdom Metazoa; phylum Arthropoda; class Insecta; order Diptera; family Glossinidae; genus Glossina; species Glossina brevipalpis. Next base: position 229,019 of record KK351277.1, on the reverse strand, counting down.
TGAAAGATCAATTAGTTAATTTTAATCCTAATCGTCGGATTAGTCCAATAAGTGCATACACTATATGCATACACACTTGGGAACTTTATTCTCTACAATTAAATTGATAACCGCAAAGCTAAATACGTTCGTTCACGGCAAAAGATAACGATGACTATCTTTGCGTTGTACCTAAATATCTAAGAGACTTAACACTGAGCCTATGCTTGATATTATAAATCAGAAAATTTTATACAGATTAATTTTGGATGCCCGCCACCTAAGAAATAAACGTTCACTGAATTCATTTTCTTCGGATGCAAAGCTAGTTTTACATTCTGTAAAAATGCATTAGAAACATTTTTTTTTCTGAAAATGCGTGCTCCTGTAGGATGTTGAAAATTGTCAATTTTATGGAAATTCTGGGCCTCAAAAATATTTTGCGATCGTCACATTGATTACAAAACGATAGATGGATGGATAGGTAAACCGCCTCAGATGGCCGGAGAATTCGATAGGAATTTGCCAAGTTGCGCAGGTCCATACGCAAATGTCTAAAAAATTTGCGCTGATCAAAAATCGAAGCGCTCTTATTTCCCTATTTCCTGAACTTGCAAACGTAATCGAAAAATTAGTACACCCACATCCTCTTCAAGAGTAGGTATGAAAAGCGTTACGTGTTTTATTTTCCATAGAAAACTTTAAACAATTAAAAACATTCAAGTTCAAATATTCAAGTATTTCTATAAAGTTATATTGTAGAAAGTGACTGTCAAAACGTTACATGATGAACTCCCTGCTCTTTATCACTTTATAACATTTATAACTTTTGCCTAAAGGTAATTGCGTTCCACAAAATAGCATTATACCTATACTCGCATACATTTACTCACTTATATATATTTACGTAAACGTTTTTGAGTATGGATGACCTAGCATAGCAATAAGTGTTTCAGTTATTTATATAATTTACGCCAAATTCGTCATTTTATTTGCAACACCCAGAAAGAAACTCCTGAATAAAGTAAATATTCTTGATCAGTATCAAATTTAGAATCGATTTAAACATGTCAGTTTGTTCGTCTTCCCGTCTTGTCGTGGGTGCATCTGTTTGTCTGTCCGTCTGTATAATGTATGAGGTAAATATCCTCCTGGATGCACGCAGTAGACGGCCCAAAGAGGCTTTTACCGACGAAAACATCAAAAAAGTTCACAAAATAATTTCGGATAAGCGTAAAGTGAAGTTGATTAATATAGCTGAGACCCTAAAGATATCAAAGGAAAGTGGTGGAATTATCGTGAATGAGTATTTGGATATGCGAAAGCTCTGTTCAAAGTGGCTGCCGCAGCGAGCTCACAATCAACCGAGAACAAGAGAATTTCTGATTCTAAGCAGTTTTTGGAGCTGTTCAATCGTCATAAACCCAAATTTTTGCATCGATATGCGACAATGAATGAAACATTTCACATCACATCATTTCACATCTGGTCCAATCGACAGTTAATCAAGTGGACTGCACGTGATGAACCGATTCCAAAGCGTTGCTTCACTAAAAACGCTACAACTTACATACCAATAGCGCAACAGCTGTCAAATTTATACACGTGTCTTTTGAAGGCTAGGGCTAACTAAATACCATATGGACTTAATACTAGTCGGGCCATCTATGTATCAGCCTACGAACTTTTCAGCCATCCCATATACAACATGTCTTAGCATGGAAGGTATAATTTTTAATAATTTAACATGAAAATAAGTGAAGAATTGCATTAACAAAAATGGTGTGGGGGTATTTAATGCTCAGCCAAGCCCGACAATTTGTTACTTGCTTTCTTTCTCATTAATTTCCCCCTTTCCTTTCTATTCTTTTTTTTAATATTCAAATTTTCTTTATTTAAATAAACGATAAATTTAAAGAATTAAAATAATATTCTTTCCATATGGATGGCTAATGATTCAAACTTAATGTGATTATCAAAGTGAACTGTAACATAATTGCTTCAGGGAATTTAATGGCATTTTTTTCCTCTCTCTAGAAATATAAATTAAAATAGATTAAAGTTTCATTAAATTTTAAGTTAATAAAATTATAAAATGCATATTTAGCAAATTTAAGACATGTGTAATAAATCTTCAGCCAGTATTGAACTATTTTTAAAACAAGTTAGTGTTACAGCCGGGCAAAGCCGCCTATTCAGTATCCAACCGCTAAGCCTAGTACAGTTCTCGATTTGCTCTCGTGAAGAAATACCGGAAATTATACTTTGCTTTCATGGGAGCACTCATAGTGAAAGGAAGTTAAAGGATGGCCTGAAGTAGTCGTAATTAGCAAATTTTATTTCTCTGACACAGTCTTTCTTATTTTTCTGTTGTTTCTTCTATAACTTACTAAAAATAAGGCATTTTTGCTATATAAAAACTTACTTTTGGTGAGAATTCTTATATGTAATTGGATCCACAAAATAGACCTAGGTACTGCAAATCCGGTACAGTATTTCAAAGTACTAGTAAAGACCCATCTGCATTTTCTATCATATAAAGACTTACCTTCCATAAGATCGATTGTAAGGTAGTTCAAAAATGGATCCAAAATTTTCACGTTTATTTTGTATACCGAAATTATTGGTCCTACCGATTTTTGGCGAAAAAATTAGATATTGCAATTTTTATCACAAAAACACTGTCTTCTAATGGAGTTTTACAGGGGGAGTGGTCGAAAAAATGTTCCGACTAAGTCCTTGTTCAACAGCGTTTGTTCTTGGGCCAAGACACGTCAGTCTAGCAAATTTCGTCTAAATATGGCAAAAATTGTTAAATAGATAAGGTGAAACCGATTTGAGAAATCTTTCTGAATCCATCGATATAAGAAACGGTGGCTCTCCCTTAAGCCCTCTTACAATGCCCTATACCAGTAGTGGTGTAGAGTATAAAAAAATTAATTTCAATATTCCCTAATATTCTATTCTATAAGTATCTACTCTAGTTTATTTGCAGCGAGCAAAAATCTAGACAGCGCAGGTATTCTCAGTTTATCTTGCGCTATAGAAGTGTCCTTTGATCATACTGAAGAGCAGCTTGCGTGGAAGAACCTGCAAAGTTTTTTCTAAATTTGAAGCCGATGTCTTTTGCAAATAATAGGAAAAGGAAACGCATGGATAAGAATAAGTAAGAAAGTTACATTCGGCTGGGTCAAATCCCTATCTGTATCTTAAATAAACTTAAAAGCAAATAAAAAATAAAATCTCCATACTGTGTAATATTAAATTGGCCGGGGCTGTTTTTTTTTTTTTGATTTTTGTAGCATACACTTGAAACATTTTATTACGCGTTTGATGTAGTTTATGAGTAATGGACAAAAAACCCAGAAGGAAGAGTCGACATTAACATTGGGGTGACTCAAGCTTCCTTGTGCGTGTTGTAAATAAATTGACAAAATGAATATACCCGCTGTTCTCACTTAAGTACGAAAAATGAATATGCACGCATTCTTCTACCTAAAATTCGTTGTCATATTTTATACTTCCGTCTGTTCGTTTAGATATCCTCTCATCTAATAATACAATCATATGTCAATTCGAACGCTGCCCATCATTCTATCTGTGATTAATGCATGCAAATTCGATCTTCCACCTATTCACTCATTCACTTTTATGTTGTTTGCGAAATTTTGTTGAAGAAGTTTTATTCGATTAAAGTCAAACTTAATCGCGTTATTTCCTAAGCACATGTTTCAAAATATTTTAAGTATATATATTTTAGGTATATATAATTTAGTTGATTTTCGCGAAACATTTTCGTGAACAACTGAAGCGCTGATCTTTAATTGATGATCAATTACCAGCAACTCTCATATTACGCTATTATAATTTTTAGATTATGTTGAATTACAATAATTAATAAGAGCAATTGAAGAAACTTTATAGATTCTGTTATCAATTGCACAACATAAAATGAACTTGTTATTAAAACGTTTGCTAATATATATATATATATATATATATATATGAAAGATTTTTTGAGATACATACTATATATGAATTTTATGAGTAACAGCTTGTAACTGGAGACTAACTATTCGTTGTCAATGAAAGACATATGTGTAAACCAAGGTATTGTTACAAGTCTGTGGCAAAATTAAAATTATGTTCATATTATAGGAAAACGTAGCTAACGATAAAGTTAAACAGAATTCCCTTATGAAAAAGTGAAAAAGTTTGTGCACAAAGCAGAGTCAGTAACAAAATTAGAATAATTCGTGGAAGATAATAATGAAAATAAAATATTAAATTTCATGAAAAACGAAAAATTTTAATTATTGTATTCCGTTTTAGTGTTAAGCATTGCAAATTTTTCAAATATTATTATATATATATATTATTATTATATATATTATATATATATATATATATATATATATATATATGGGGGCCTTAACATACACACACAAGGCGTGATCACTATTTCTCACGGGTATGGCACACACACGCATTTCTTCATCCACATCATCATTCACTAAAACAGCAGAGCAGCAAGACATCAGGGAAAACTCGCACACCCGCCAACATCTTATTGTAAATGGGGCAAGCTGCCGATATCGTAAGATGTCCAGCAGGTTGCTTCCAAAACTCGCAATTCCTACAGTGCGCGGCGTTCGCACACACACCGTGTCTGTGGCCAGTTTGGCCGCAATGTCTACAGACGATGCCCTTTACGAACTATGTGGTTAAAACTAAGGCATCGGAAACAACATGGCCCTTCGTCAAAACGACGAATCCTAAAATGAAGCCATCTGATATATACCCCATCGGCAGTCAGTAGAGCATCAACAATCTTATTATTGCCCTTCAGAATGACGTTGACGACATCACGAGACTACGCCCAGGTCTTCGAAACCAGTAGAGTACTCATGTTAAATTCCTCTTTAGTGAGTAAACTTTGAGGTTTAGCTCATACAACTCCTGCATAAAATCAGGCGGGCGGATTGCCTTCAGAACCGGCTGGACTATAACCTTCGGGCAAAGTTTTTCCGCAACGGAAACTTTAAGCCCGACTTGCCTGAATTTCCTGCAGGCCACGACCTTCTCCCTCTCAGTAATGGATGGGGTACGGATAACCGCCCCACACCCACGGATCGGGAAAACGTCATTGACTTGCACGCCCAACACCGGTCCAACCTCCTGTACCACCTTCCTGGCAACCTCCTTTGGAGTGTCAGAAGCCTTTTTGCTTCCACCGGCGCAGCCACAACACCGGTTGTTGGCATTGGCGCGGTTGGGGGCACCTCCCTAAAAGCAGTCACGGCGGGAAAACATCCCCCCCGATCCTCCAATCTCTCAATGCGGCACCTAAAGCACGCATTCTTCTCTATGAGGCCAAAAAGCATAGCCTCATAGTCGTTGGCAACACCCAACAACTGGCTTGCAGTGGGAAATGATACATTGTCAACACCATGACCAGCCCGTGACCATGAAAGACACAGTGTCACCACCAACGGCAAACAGCAGGAGCAAACACCCAGCGGTTAAACGGCAAACTCAACACCTAAGAAGCAACCCGAAGCGAACCGTGTCTTGGCTAACAGGCTGAAGAAGCCATGTTTTGAACTAAAAGCGGATTAGTTGAGTGTACAGCGATTAACGCCTACGTTACAAATGTTACTCATTCTAAACTGCAAATACCATTTAACTAAGCAAAAAAAGTAGAAATCTTAAACACAAACATCTATACCTATGGCCTCTGCTTCAGACCATGATTAATGTATAATACGCCAAAATGCACAAAAATAATCAAAATTATAAAATATACCCTCTCATTCTATACCTTCCGTTTCTTATGAGTTAAAATAATAAACACATTAGAAAGCGCTAGTGAATATTTCGCATGTGTATAAATTGATTTTATTCCTTTTTTTTTTTTGTTGACTTCTTTTGTTTTTTTAGTTTAGTTGCAAAAATATTTATATATATAATCACTATTGCCAATGGGGCGGCTATAGATGTTTTTAATTTTTTTTGGGAGGTCAAAGCTGGGTGGGGGACTAGTGATCACTAGGTTATTATAATGACGATTCGCTACAATCCCACTGCATCTGTTCAGTCAAGCGCTGGCTTTGGGAGGGGGCGGTTGAAAGTATTCCCCTTGAGACTTTCAACAGGAAAACTGTAGATGAGCAGGTAGACCATATCGCTAAGTCCGTATGTGGCGTCAACGACTTTCTCCTTGAGAGATGTCGTAAGGTTTCCCGAAGAGGGGTTAAGTGATGGACACCTGGTCTGTCTGTGAAGGGAAGGGCCGTCCGCAGCCTTAAAAGGTAGTTCGAACGCGCGAGACGGTCCAATAACTAAGAATTGACTACAGGCAGTGTCTGAGCGAATATAAACGCAGTGCTTATGGAAAGCAAAAGAAGATAACTGGAGGGCCTTTCTCTCTCCCAATCGTGATGACACTTGGGGTCTAGGTCAAGTCTACCGTATTGCGAGAGGTAGAAGACCCTTGGAAGTCAGTTTAATTCGTACAGGTGATACTGTACTTACCACATGGAGGGAGTGTCTGCAGGTCTTTATGGATGGCTTCTTTCCTGGGCGAGACGGGGAAGCTCAGCCTATCAGGATGATATCTTCTTCGACACCCTTTCAGGAACTTAAGATTAGCCATGCGGTATTCAAACTTAGATCTAAAAGGTCTCCAGGTTTCGATGGAATAACAGGCGAGATGGCTAAGGCCATCTGGAAGGTTATTCCTCGTTATCTATATACGACGTATTGTTGATGTCTGACTGATGCTTACTTCCCATCTCAATGGAAAGTGGCAAGGGTGGTTGTCCTCCTGAAGTCGTTTGGGAAGATAAGGAATGTTCGTTCCTCTTATCGGGGTACTTTCGCCCTACGATGCCTGGATGCATGTTCAAGCATGTGTCAGCTCTTGTCCTGATAAGTATATGATAGGCATTCTTGTCGATTGTAAGAGTGCGTTTGACTATCTGAGTTGGGATTCTATAATATTGAAACTTTAAGAGATGGGCTGCCAAGATGTTAATCTCTGGGCCAGTCACTTCTCGCACAAAAATGCGTGGGCTGTCGGCATTAACGACATGGTGTATAGAGATGTGGTAAGGGGTTGCCCACAGGGGTACATCTGTGGTCCATATTTGTGGAACATTATGATGGATTTCTTATTAAGGCGACTAGAAAGTATGTGCAGTGAAGATAACGCAATCTATAACTTCGCTGCATATGCTGATGACCAGCTCGTTCTTGTGAAGGGTCCGTCCAGACATGTACTGGAATGGTGTAGTGTGGCTTGTGATCTCTGATTGGGAAAATGAAACTGGTGTGCATGTATCACTGGACAAAACTGTGACGATGTTACTTAAAGGTAACCTCTCGCACAGTAGACCTCCAGTGGTAAGAGTGAAAGGGGTAAGTCTCAAGTATTAGACAATAGTCAAGTATCTGCGGATTACCATGCGTGAAAGGATTAATTTTCTTCGTCACTTCGAAAGAGAGAGAGAAAATTTCGAATGTGGTAGGACTGATTCGTCGGATCCTACGGTGTGATTGGGGCCTGACAAGACGCGCCTTTCGCGTCGAATATGACGGCCTATTTGTCGCTTGCGCGACTTATGAGACACCTGTATGGTGGCAGACGGCGTTGACTGTTGCCGGCCGAAATAAAATTTTGAGCTGCCGGCGGATGATGCTACTGGCATATCTGCCTATGTGTCGTACTGTATCTACGGACGCACTACAGGTTTTGATGGTGCTGCACTATTGGAGCTGGACCTGGAGGCTTTGCGCATTTGCACTTCCTTTGGGATCAAAAGGGGCCTGCCTTTATAGCCGACTGACTGGATATATATTGCAGAGGCAAAGAGCTCTAATTTTAGGGAGCGCAATGCGCTACTAAAGAAACGTGTCCGTGCCTTATGGCAATCACGTTGGGAAAATAGTTTAAATGGAACTACGTTTCAGTTCACCCGTGATGTCCTGTTCGTGGAGAAACATCCAGATTTTCGCTTTAGCTTACATCTGGGTTTTCTACTTACAGGGCATCTCTCTGCTTCCGAGACTGCAGTGGTGCGTTTTGCGTTTGCACACTTGGACTTTGTTAGGCGGCGCGCTGAGGGGCGAAGTACGGATAACTCTACTTGATCCTCCTTGTCCGTGTACTCCTGGATACTTGACGGGAACTGATGAAATGACGATGAACTGAGCTGCATGGAACTTTATAGTGATGTTGTGGAAACCCGTTTCCACGTTTCTGCTCGTTGCTATTATTGATGCTCAGTTTTGGGCTACGCCCCCATTTCTTCAAGAGTGCCGTTTCCCTTTGCTAATCGGACGAGCTTGGAATAGGCCTCGCTCTGCACAGTGAGCGTATAATATATACTGGCTCCCCCTTTTTATTGTACTTTTGATTACAATATAAATATCCTACAACCGAGTCAAGTCGTATGGGACCTGCAAGTTCGACCGAAGGCTTGAAATATAGGCTTTAACTTTTCATTTACTTTTCTTTTCACTCATATCTGGTACCACGGGTGGCAGGAGCTCTCGAAGTTTCACTTACTTTGACCTGACATCGAGAACGGCCCATTGCGGGTGTTTCATGGTGGCTGTGGTTAGCACAAATCGCGGAAGGTGTCAGCTGGAATGTGGAGTTGCATTGCAATCGGTTGCCTGACCCATAGAAAGACAGAAGTTTTAAATAGTCCTCGTTCTCATCAAAAGGGGGACACGACCCATAGCGTGTCTCAATTTGGCATTCGGGGACTAATCATCCCCGGGACGTTGAGTGTGCGTTTTCCCATTCCACCGTGCTGTCGCTGATGTGGTTAATTTAATTATTATTATTTAAATGATGGCACAATAGCTAAAAATTTTGTATCTTAATTTTTAACTACTACTGCATTACCGCATTTAATATCTAGGGCTCCGCGTTCCAGACAATCGAATGTACAATTGTGCTTATCACTGTGTCGCCAATAATTATTGTATGGTGATTTGTTTTTTTATGGTTTTATTCCATACTGATTCTAACACAATCGCCAATTTTGTTTATTAATTTATTTTCCAATGGCTTTTTAAAATTGATTTCGAATTAAATTTTATTTTCTTTTTTGTACCCGCCGCCGAAGGTGAGGGGTATATTTCATTTTGTTATTTGGTTTGTAACTCCCAGAAGACACCTTCGTAAATATCAGTATCAAATTTAGAATCGATTTAAGCATGTTCCTCTGCCTTTCCGTCCGTCTGTGCAATGTTTGTGGTAACCATTCTCCTGGCCGCAAAAATGAAGATATTGGCTTCAAGCTCAACATTGGAAGTTCTTGCAGTTTAGTATTGAAAATCGGCCAAATCGTTTGAAGGACACGCCCACAGCACAACGCAGACCCAGAACACCTCTGTTTTCGAAAACAACAAAAATTGGGCTTTTGCTGATTATTCATAAACCATAGCAAATAGGATTACAACAATTTCCGAAAATGTTACGCATTCTATTCCGTAGCCTCTGTATAGAAAGGGAAAGAATCGATCGATTAAATACAATATTAAAATTTAATTTTTTAATGAAAATATTTGTAACATTAACAGAGATGTTTCTGGAACTACATAAAATGTATATATTCTTGAGCAGTATGAAATTCGGAATCCACCTAGATGTATCCGTCCATCTGTCTATACATCTGTCTCTCTGCTTATCTATGTAATGTCTGTGGTAAACATTCTCCGAGCGCGTAAAAATGAAGATATCGGCTTCGAATTTGGCAGAAACGTACGATGCTATTCAAAGTGAGCCAAATCGATGTTTTCCACGGTATTCCATAAAAAATAGGAAAAATCTGCCGTCCCCACGTATTAAAATGTAGTTTTTTCTCCTTTTTTTAAGATAAAGACGGTGGGTATAAAAGATTCGGCATCGTTTAATATAATTTTCTTACTTGTTATTATCATTATGATTATAATTTATTTAGACTGTTCAAATGACCGCCAGCAACAAAGATTTTGTTAACAAAGATAGACTATTCTATTCGTTTTAATAAAGTTAATTATTTCATCGATGTAATGATCTCCAAGTATTTTCGAGAAGTCCATAGGGTTAGACGCTTCGGACATGAATCTTTGAACTATAGAAAGGATCTGGCATTCACAAAATTTATGTTTAATGGTAAGGCTTTGTTAATTTTTGCAAATTTCAAAAGTAGATTTTTTAAGAATCTATTGATGCGCTGCAATAGTATGCCAAAGGATGTAGTGGTGCAACGAGATTAGGATTAATGTGAAATTATTATTTGTATGGAGGTACTGATGATTTTTTTTCGTTAATTTTTTCTTACATTTTTTTCGAATATGTTTTTTCACGATCAATCTTTTTCGTTGTGCCGTTCGTCATTAATGGTGCAGAATTAGTGAATTTGGTTACTAGATCTGCTCGTTCACTTTCCGGGAGATCAATATAACTCGGTATTCAAAAAAATTTTGATTTTGTTGTAGTATTTTCTAGTAAGCCTATTTTTGAATGCGTTTTATCTTAACTGCTACGTTTTAACTGTCATAAACGCCAACACGATCATTCAGCTATCAAAATTTACGACAAAAAACTGCTTTAGAATTTGCTTGCCAAAAATACATCTCATATTTTTCATCGTAAACTTGGGAGGAGCGGTGTGTTCCCTTCCTCATTGTAAGTGTTCTGCATGACAAACGTTCCCAGTTGTTGTTCATTGGTTTCGTTTTCTGTGCGATATCTATTATCTATAGTTCTCGATAAACACTCGAAGAGTTTGCTTTGTTATGTCATGTACGTGTGAGCGTGTATTCACGTTAACATTCAGGCTCTAGAGTTTAATTTATTACATTTTTCTGCTTGTCATTCATCGATCTACTCTGACGCATTTATGAAATTATTTTTGAACGTCCTTCTTTTCTTTCCAGTGTTGTGTTTTGGCTGTGTTAATAGTTTCATGGGGAATTTAAGTACAAAATTAACGATATTTATAAATGTGAGTCTACTTCCCGTCAATACCCGTGAAACATTGTGAAATTAGATCATATATCAATATTAATATAAATCGCTATTGTAATATATTGTTACGAAAATCATAAACTGGTAAAATACAGCTGCAATAAATTTGATAAAATCTGTGAAAGACAAAATTCCTTTCAATCTGATACCTGTCACGGGAATAAAATGGTACATTTGCAGCTGTCAATGAAAGCGAAGATTGACAAAGAACTCCCGCGAATTTTGGCGGGAAAGAGATTAATGAAACTACGCCTGGAAATCCAGCAGCAAAGTATTAGCACGCATAGCAGACACTGGAGAGTTGATTAAAAATATTGGAAAAGCCACTAAGCGTAAAAAAAAGTTCGTTTTAATAAATTTGCAAAATCATTGAGATTGGAAGTAATGTAATGTAAATAAAGAAGTAATGTAATGTAAATAAAGAAGTAATGTAATGTAAATAAAGAAATTGTAAATATAAAATCTACGCTTTTCGCGATCTAGCAATACGGACTATGTCTAAAGGAAAAATATAAATGACAGTTTTGTAACAATATATTTAAAGTCGATTTTGTCGTTTGCTGTTGTCGTTATTGCATTTTTCACAAGGAATTTTTTTTGTAAGAAAAATATTTGAGTTATACGGTAATCGCGATAATGGGGGGAATAGCTGCAATCCTTTACTTGTATAATTTTCTAATGGTATTTGGAGAATATCTTATCAAAATCTGACACAACTTTCAATAATTTGCACTTTTTATTGTCTGTCGTAGTCGTATATGTTCGCCGTTTTTCATCTTGTATAAGGAATATGAGTTATGCTTAAAAAAATAAAAGGCAAAAATAGTCCACCTGCCTTAAAGGACTTGTCAAAAAAACCTTCTGTAATTTCTTTTATAATAAAGTTTTAACTTATTCGTGACCTGTGAAAACTGGCCTCGCCTTTTGTATTTAAAGTACATATATGTAAATAGCACTCAGCTTTTTAAGTAAACTGCTTAAATTGGATTTTTGATTGTTAAATAATACTTATTAGTTTATTTAAATTAACTATATTAAACACATGGTATTTGTACTTGTTACTGACATATATTTACCAAGGATGGAAACGGGGAAATCGTAATTTAGTGAAGACGATTTTCATGCTAATAGAGGCTATCGATGAATGTATGAGCAGAAGTATTTACATGCTTTTTCTTTCTATTTGGTTGTTTATCGTTTTCTCGCAGGAAGATATTCGGAAAGCTTCGCCTTATTAATTTAAATTTGTTGGCACATTTCCTTTACTCAGAATCCGTCTGCATTTAAGTTGCTTTTACGAGCTGAAACTGTAAACCAGGATCTACAACTTGGTTTAAATCCACTTTCTAATCTTGAAAAAGTTCTTTACTTGCTATATTAGACGTCATGGCGACTAGAAAGAATTATAGGCAGAACGGAATGAATTTAAGTTGTCGATTTAGTTGAGACCGGCAATAGCTTTGTCGAAAATTTACTCGTGAACATAAAATTCAATGTGATCAGACTTTTTTTTTATTTAGTGTGAATGAAGAAATCATCTCAGGTGTGTCGGCATGTTTGTTGTTGTTTGCATAAACACTTTTCTAAAACAAAACTATTTGTCTTAACTTCTTTATTCTTATCATATTATATACAATACAAAAAAATTGATAAAAAGTATTTACATATCGCTAATGTTTAAGATCGTTTTACTTTTAAAACGTATTAACAAAAACCTCTGCGCTTGCCTCTAAAGGATCAAGAGAAAGCTTTTTTTTAAATCTTTTTATGCATTCACCATACGTTCTATTTTATTTAAATAAACTGTTGCTTAGTGTTCTTTAAAAAGAGCACGCACGCACGCACAGACAGAACATGTGCATGTTTACATTATATATAAATGGACAAACACTCGCTCACAAACAAAATCAAATTAGAGAAACAAATTGCACTCTCCCTGTATAAAGCAGTCTCGTTCACATACCCTATGCCCATGTGTACGCAATATGCAACCATTACTGTAATTGTGTTTTAATTGAAATTTTAATTTCATGGCAAAACATTTTGAATGAACTTCTTGTTCTAATTCGACCATACCCTCCCGTACAATACAATCAACCTCAAAAACATTAAAAGACGAAATGGAGGAGAAGTAGGAGATGCAGAGATAGATGCGGAAAGTATAAACTTGATCCTGTAGATACACACATACGCACAAACGTACAGACATATATGTACATATAAATTAATATATAACAAGAGAAGAATTTCGTTATGTACAGAATCTAGATCGTAAATCGCGGACATTATGTACAGAATCTAGATCTTTAACCGCGGTCACAACTATGAAACTTTCGAAATGTTCACATATAAGTGCCTAGATATATGTAAAAGTTCAAGACAATCATGCAGATCCGACAGCATCAAATATCTGTAGGCTTTATTTAACCAACACTATACATACGGGCGTTTGTTTACGTTTCCCTGCTTCTGTGTACATGTGTGAAGAAATCTTGAAACACAAATTACCCAGGCACTGATACTGACAGTGAATAACGTTCGCGAAAATAAAAAATGTGTAATATGATCTAAGTTAATGTTTGTGTATAAATATATATAAGTATATCTATCGGTAACGTAGTCTATGCACGTGTTTTGGTAGATGTGTTGAAATTTTTGCAAAAAAACAAAACGAAGCCCGAATTATGCGCATTCGAGTTTTCACCAAGATCTCTTTAAAATTCTTTTCTTTACAGGTAAAATGAACTAAAACACCTACAACACCTACATTCCCCTCGATAAAAATTTTGTATACTCAGCACCTAAGGCAAATATCTCAAAAATTATTCAACGTCCCTTATTGATAACATGTATTGTAAAGTTGTTGGGAATAAGTTCTTTCACATACACATTAAACATTGCATTTGAGAATTTTCGATTTCTGTTCGGAACTTTTGCATAAATTTGTAAATTGTATGAGTTGTATAAGTGTCAGAATATGAAAATTTTGTTTGCTGCAAATTTCAGTAACTTCAAAATAGGGTTTTGTGAAAATCACCTAAAAGTATGTGTATTAGGTTTCAAAGTTTGAATAATATATAAATGAACCCTGGATGAAGAAACTTGTTGTTTACGAGTCAAGTCTCCGTTACCTTTCACTTTCAATTTCAATTATTTTAACTATAGGCAAATGATAGTGGCCGAGTTGACGGATATACATAACTCGAAGCGAAGTTAGAGTGTTAAACATTGCGGAGTCTTGAAAAGTATACCAAACGGTTACAAATGAATTCAGAAAATTGGTACACTCCTATCTTCCGCTGTTGGTTACAAAAAGGAAAGAAAACAAAGAACTTTGCGGAGGAAAAACCGTTAGCCGAGTAAATCGGCTTCATTTTATTCAATTTGTTGTTGTTATTATTATTATTTTATTATTTATTTTTTTATTTTATTGTTATTATTATTGTTGATTTTAGGATTGCGCTATTTATTTGGCAGAAAGAAGGAAAACCGAAATAAAATTCATATGATGATGGTTTAAACAATTCAATAGTTGATTTGCGAGATATTGCATCATGTGGTGGTTTGCACTGAACATCTCTTTTTTTTAATTCCTTGCTATCTTCTTTCTAACTGCTTCACAAAAGAAATTTTTTACAAACAAATCCTTCTCAAGTGAAGGTAAATAACTCAATAAAACAAGAAAAGTTGACTGCACTTGATGGTAGAGATTTATATGTATATAGACATTTAACTATGTGACTAACTATAACACATAAAGTTGTTATAAGTACGTAAAAAAAAAACATTAAATTTCTCAAAAATTTTTTCTCTAACACTGAGTCAAATGTAAATATATAAGTACTATGAGGTCATTAAGAAATGCTTTTGAATTATTTGAAATACATTCTCTAAAATTTCTATGCTAAGTTTAAGAATTATGTAATTTTGCCCAATCATTGCAAAAAAGATCTTGCTATACTTTTTAGATAGTGAGTAAACACAAAAAACCTTTAGCTTTAATCGCATGGTTGCTTTCACACTTTCATATGCTTAATGATTACGGAGTTTGTCGACTATTTTCAACTGTATGCTGTTTTCGACAAAAATTAAAAAAAAAAAATTATTTTTTATCGTTTATTACTTTTTTTACTTTTAATTTTGTTAATAACCGTTGGCGCCATTAATGGCAGGCTTTCATCGAAAAAATGCAGCCGTTTGCTTCAAACGATGTAAGAGCCCAGTAATTGAGATAAAGACGGCTTAAATAATGGGTTGATCCCTTTATGGTTAAAATGCTACTGACCTTTTCCGTGATTGGTTCTCGATTGTTCTAAATAGCATCTGGGTTTTATCTAGTGTACAATGCTTGGACTCTTGAGACTAAGTTTTTCATGAGAGTCAGACCGTTGCTTGTATCGTAAGTCGGCTGTCAAATGATGTTTATATTGCTTTGCATTACTCTAAAATTTTAATAAACAATACTGCTTCTCTAGATATTGTATGCCATATTTGTAGTTTCTAATATTAAAAGAAAATTTTTTTTTGATCGCACAGCTGCGAAATGTGCACAGCTTTTAATTCCCAACATATGAGAAAAATGTTTGAAATAGTTAGTTGGAAAGCCACTATTCCGTTGCTAGCGTAAGCTCAGTAGTATCTCCATAATCTACTGACAGAGCCCGTTAATTACCGTCAACATGGATTTATTATGTTCTAAGTGAAAAAGTTACTTAATTAAAAAAGAATGCTTGATACGAAAACAATTGATGCAACCAATGTGTGTACAAACTAGTGGTCATGAATACCCGGGACTAATATATATATGTCGTCGCTTACAAGAAATTCACATTATTTATACGAAGGGACATTTGTTTACGAGCCACAGTGGTTTTGGTGACACTACTATAGTTATTTTCAAGATAATGGAAAATCCGATATTATGTGTTTAATAAATATTACTTTTTGATGGGAAAAAATATCGCTCAATTTTAACATTAGCATTAGTTTCGAAAGTTTTATGGGGATTCTTTCCCGTCGAAAGCTACAATTTGTCGGTGCTTTGCTGATATTAGACGAATTCGTGCAGTTGTCGAGGCTGAACGTAATGGATGCCCAGAACAGTATAGTAAAAAATTTCCAAAAAATCCTAATTGCAGATGATCAAAAAGTAAAGCAAGAGATAGCTGATACTTTAGAGATATCAAAAAGTAATCACTATTTTAAAAGAAAATTGAGCTTGAGGAAACTATTTTCCAAATAGGTCCCACATTTACTCACAGTAGAAAAGTTGCGCCGTGTCACAGATCGATGGTTACAGCGGCAAAATTGCTGCCGCACATCGACTATAATCTGTTTGCAAATCTTAAAAGGTTGCTCCAGAGAAAAAGCTTTTGATCAAATGATATAAGATCACACTATAATTCATTCAAATATAATTCTCTAAAGGGTATCGAAATATTAAAAAATTTAATGATTAGAGAAGACTACGTCGACGAATACAATGGAATGTCCAAAATAAAAAAAATTTTTTATTGACATATTAATTTTACAGACGGTAGACTATTTGATTTTAATATTTCCACAGGTCTTCTAATTGAAAAAGAAGTATAAGTTATTGGTATTTTGAATGCAAAAGAAGCTTATTTGAAACGTTGTTCAAACTTCTTTTCAACGCCAACTTTTATAACGATATCAGTTCCTACAAAGAAGTTTTTAATAGAAAGACTAATAGCCCATCATTTTCCGAAATTCTAAAAACGTTTTGTGAGAATTATAACTAATTATAGTTATAATTATAATACATAATACTACAGCTCAATATATTTTGAATTTATTCTCAATTTGACGCTTGTTCTCCGTAACCAATTGAGAGAGAGGATATATTTTTCTCAATAAATAATCTTCTTGAACTAATAATAATAGATTCTGGAAAAGACGAAAAGCATGCTCTGGTTATAAGTTTCTAAAAAGTTATAACAAACAATTATTTTAATAACATACCTATGGTGCGTAAGTGGTGGTTCAATCTGACGACATTTATCGGTTACCCTTACTATGTTGCAATAGAGAAGACTTCCATGTTTTATTTGCTAACAATAACTAAGAACGTTTACTTCGCCTTTAGAGATTGAATTACTTTACCATGGAGTAGACAAGAGACTAATTCCATTCCACCTCTAAAAGAAAGCAAAATGTTGTTGGTTTTAGTTCTTTATATTATTTTGGTTTAAATATTATAGAATTTTAAGAAAAAATGTTGAACGCACTGCCTATTATTATAGCAATGAGGTCTGGTCTTTGACGTGAATCGCCATACATATGTCCCAGTCAGTCAGTCTTTGTTTCCATTTGAAAATAGAATTATTGGGGAAATGATAGTGATATGTCTTTTATTAAATAATGATTCGAGGAAAGTTTTGCAAGCATCTGATGAAGATCACCTTAATGTCTTTTATTTTATAGCAACTTAGAATAAGTTTTAATTTATTTAACATAAAGTCATGCTTTACAAACGAAAAAAAAAATAGGCGCAGCGTTTTCAACTTCCTTTCATTCAGTTTTTAAATAAGTAAAAAATTGAAAAGATACGGTTAACAATTTCCGCCAAAATAGGCAGATGAATAAATGATTAGCATTTTACTTAATTGGTATATGATCGTTGTCCTGATTAAGTTAGTCAGTCTGTCGGTTGCTGTCCACTGCAGATGGGGAATTGACTCTAAAAGTTGGTATGCATAAGGAAATATTAGACTTGCAACTGTGTTTAGTGCATAGATGATTTTCCTAGTTTTGACTTTTGTTTCGTAATGATTTGATTTGAAATTCATTTGAATTATTGGTTGCTTCCTGTTTCCGGTGCTTTCACGAAACTTTCTGCCATTGAAGCGATGGCATATGCTTAAGTTTTTAGTGCATGTTTATGTAATTTTATTACCAACCGTATACTTGCTGCTCCATAGACAATAAGAATATCATACGGCCGTATGGCAGCCAAAGCAGTACAGCTGTACAGCAATACAGCAGTACAGTAATTCATAGGGGATTTGATGGCTAAATGTCGTGTGGTGTGGTTATCAAACATGTGCATACATATAAACATACACGTCAACTCATATGTTTTGCAAATGTTCAATTTAAGTTCCGTTTTTATCTTTTTTGTACGTCCCTTCTTGCACATGCTTTTTTGTTGTACAGGAAAAGGAGAAGGACTTTTACTAACTGTTGTATTCTTCACTGAATTAAATACTTACTGTAGGTTTACATATGTACATAGAGTTTATATAAGTATAAGTAGGTTTATATATGTACTATGATTTTGACTACGTAGTGAATGAGTAAACATATGCGGTTCTTTCTATTTGTGTTCCTTAGAAATTTATATAAAAAAAAAAATTAAGAAAATAAAAACTTTGAAAGTCATAACAGAGGCAAGTAATTAGTAAAGTGACTAAGACCGAGTAAAACATGGAGGAGTAGGTTACGAAGGCGGGGTAGCAGGTAGTATACATCAATCTCTTTTTCAATTAAAAAGGACTTCTGAGGTATATTCGCATATAGACAAAAATAGCACTTTTTTACGCAAGTTGAGGACATTCTGTAAGTTCACTCTGGGAAAAAATCTAAAACGGTAATTCGAATTACTCGCATCATACGTACATACGAATATGCGTTTATGCAATTTGATTTTCCAATATCATTATTATATGTGTGATTTGTATGCGTAATCGTGCATGGCATAGTTTCGCTTATAAACCCTTAAATTTATTACATAGATACACGACCGAATATACTGATATGCACGTCTGAAATGTACACATACACAAGGCATAGATATACTAACTTAAATATACACATTTTCATATTACAGACACATGCGTATTAATATATGTACGTATATTTCTGATGACGAATGAATGTATGAATCATTCAAAAACGGTTTAGATTAGTTTCGAATTGTTTTGATAGGAGAAAATATCAAAGTTTCAAAAAGTTTAATGGATTTTAAATGTTTGCGGTTTACAATATTTATCCAAAATTAGGTATACACTCTCTTACTAGAGTTATATTCATAATCTGTACAAAGCAAAGATTATTTGCAACCAGACCGAAAATGCCGTTCATGTTTTTCATGTAATTGGTGAGGGGAAAAAAAGAAAAGAAAAAATGACATTTAAAAAGTTTTTTTTACTTTTATAAACAAAGCCTATTTTAATATAGTTCCAAAAGTACTTATGAACATTAAGCGATCTTCTATAAGTTTAGCTAAGCATTCTATAGTCATCTGTGCATTAACTCGTCTTTTTATGTTAGGTTTAATATTTTAATGTATTCTACCAGGCTTATCAGAGCTTCGAAATTGATTAAAAATTTGAACACTAAGCATGAAGCTAAAAAATTCTGAGCTTCCTCCTAACTAATTTCGTCATCCTCTGTGTAAAATTTGCACATATTGTATTGTAAGAATGTTACGAAAACATA
The DNA here is from genome assembly GCA_000671755.1 of Glossina brevipalpis. Lineage (NCBI taxonomy): Eukaryota > Metazoa > Arthropoda > Insecta > Diptera > Glossinidae > Glossina > Glossina brevipalpis. The sequence goes on along the minus strand of KK351277.1, from coordinate 209,554 downwards.
TTATTGATTCCAATTTACATACGATGGGATGTTTTTCCATCCATATGTCTTTTAAAATTTAGTACTCGTACCTTTTAATGGGTTTCGATACGCAAGACTAGGATGTGCGCGTAACAATAAAAAGTAAAAGGATGAAAAATACTGAAAGATGGATTTTGGTAACCACGATCGGAAATGGAATTAAACTGTAATTGAAGACGTACTTCGTTGATAACATGTATCGAGGCCATATCTACCTGACGTCTGTTGTTGGAACGCTTACTGTTGCAAAAATTAAGAAATGACTTTCTATGTATATTCAGTGACAGTTGATTAAATCGAAAAGTGGAGATGATCCGCCTGAAACCACACTCGTGATGGAAAATATTGTAATTAGAGCTGACGATGATTTAAAATTCGGTGTTTTTTGTGACGCAGTTTCAAATTTCGAAGCAGAAATCACATACCTGCAATAATCGAAAAGCTGTTATAAATAATTTTTAACAAATATTAATCTAAAAATTGGCGCAAATATTTCTGATCGTCGTTTAAAGATTGAGTGTAAGAAAAATCTTAGTCAGACGACTTTGCAACTTTTACATAATACATAAATTTAAAGATGTAGGCCTTAAGAGCCCACCTTGAAGCGAACAAAATTTTCGTATTTATTGTTTACTACTTCAAGAAAATATACCGAGACGTTTAAATTGATGTCTTAATTCATTAGAATTTGTAGTGATCCGCGTCTTAATTACGCTTCACCAATGTTTGAAAATTGTTTATTTATTATTTGCTCACAGAACCCAGTTACAATTGATAATTTTTTTTTTTTTTTGGATCGGAGGAAAGGTTATAGAATAATAATATTTTAGGAGGTTATTAACCACACTTTTAAGCATTACACAAAACAAATTTTTGAAACATATTCAAAAATTAACAACATCAGAGTCGGGCGTGTTCAATTGAAGGAGGCTGCATGACGCAGCGTACTTGGACTACATTTAAATCTAAAAAAAAAAAAATATTTTAATCTACATTCTTCTAACTGCAGCTTTTTTGAAAAGGTTGATTTTTGCATCTGGGAAAAAAAACGAAACGAAAAAGCATGCTTGGGCTAGACGACCAAACGCATACTTAGCACTGTCAACACACATCGATTGAGAGCGTACCACGTATACCACTAAAACGATGCAGTCAGACCAAAGCTTGGTAATTGAATACATCAAAATTAGGATGAAAAAATTAGGTTGAAAACTTTTCTAAAAGACGATGACTGAGTTAAAACTTCTCTAAAAGACCCTGACCGAGTTAAAAAGCTCTTAATTGAATTTATGTTGGCTAGGTCTTACAAAACAAAAGCTATTTGACGGGCGGGTAGGAACATTGAACTTCATATGATTTAAAAAAATAATTTATCAACTTGAAAAAAATACCTGAATCAAATTTACGTGGGAGAAGTGGATCCCAAACTAAATTTCCCTTTTAAATTCTTACTCAGTCGTTGGAACTTTAAGAAGGTACGTCTGTCTGTCTCTTATCTGTGCAATGACTGGGGTAAACATTTTCCTAGCCGTAAAAGTGAAGATATCCGCTTCAAGTTTGGTAGAAACGTTGGAGATTCTTTCGCATACGTTGCTATTGAAAATAAGCCAAATCGACTACGCTCCGCGTCCACAGTATAACCTGGAAGCACGTCTGTTTTCTGGCTGTTTTGCTTAGTGCACATAAAGCGCAAAATAAAAATTTCCACGGTATTTCATAAAAAATTCTCCCACGCTCATCTGTTAAAAATTTTTTTTCCCTTTTTTCAGATAAATGTGGGGGACAAAATTAATTTCATTTTTTCGCAGTACTTGGTTGGCCACAGTGGCCTTCCCAACATTTCCCTCATTATGCTACATATAGAGACAGAGACATTTTCAAAGTCCAATAAAAAATTTTCCGGGCAGAACTTAATAAGTACTATACAGCGTTGGAAAGGACATGGATCAAAGATTCACCCAAAATCATTTCATTTTTTCGCAGCACTTGGTTTCGCCACATTGGACAAATAAACTTCCACTTTTTAATGTCATATTTGAAATAGCAGAAAAAATCTTTATATAAAATTTTACCTAATTAACAAAATAAAGTGTTTTGTTCATCATATTCGTACAAAAAATTTCTCAAATAGTCCTATTTTAGCTACATTTGATGTAAATCCTTCCAAGATATTGGTCTGGCTTAACAGACCTCTGTTAAAAGTTTTGATTTCTGACTTTATTAATTAAACTTAAATTTAACTTCACATCCTTTCACCTTTATCGAATATATCAGGTGTTTGCAAAAGTTTTGTCTACAAGCAAAAGTGTTAAAGTAATAGGAAGTGCCAGTGTAAACAAGGGTTGAATTCGACCATTTTGACGTTCCTCTACCTAGAGCAACAACTTTTCATTTAGTTTTATTGAATTATTCAGTATATGCAGCCGCTAATTATGGAACCCTTAAATTTGCATTTTCGACATTTATTACTTTTCGTTACATCAAATGCTTTTAAAATCTTATCGTGGTGATGCTGGTTCGTCATATGACAATTGTGGATTTTGGTTACAATGGTTTAGAAGTGGTGATTTGGAAGTCAATGACCAAGGCCTGGGAGACCAAAAAGGTCGAATACGTTGAATTGCAAGTTTTATTGAATGAAAACCCAGCTCAAACTGCCAAAAAAACTTTCGAACAGTTGAGGAATCAACCGTTTTTAGACGTTGACGTGCGATGGGAAAGATCCAAAAGGAGGGGAAATGGCTATAGTATGAATTGATCAAAATGCCATTTCGAACGGTTTAAATATCGCGGTTTTATTGCTTGTCAGGCAAAAGCAGAGGAATTTTCTGTGGCGTACTGTGACTGGAGATGATAAGTGGATCTACTACGACAATCCCAAATGCAAAAAGTCGTGGTTTAGGCCAGGGGGCCATCCATATCGACACCGAAACCGAATATTGATGGTCATAAGGTTTCGCTGTGCATATGTTGTGTATGGTGTATTACTAAAACCAACTACTACAGATGTCTTCTAACATCAATTGATCAAATTTCACTATGTATTGTTTCAAAAAAGGCTAGCATTAGCAACTACGAGACGCAAAGCCATCCTTTTGCGCGGCCATATTCAGCCACTCATTGCAAGACTTGTCAAAAACAGACTCTTGCGGCTAGAATATACTCACCAAAAATATTGCCTTCTGATTACCGCTTGTTTAGATCGATGCAGAATGGCTTGACTGGCACGCGGTTCCACAAAGTTGAAGAACTGCGAAAAAAGGTCGATTCATGGATAGCCCCAAAAGAACATAAGTTCTTCCGACACGGCATCCCCACGTTGCGAGAAAAATAAGAAAAAGACGTAGAAAATGATGGAAAATATTTTGATTAATGTATATTGTATCGACTTTTCTCAACAAATGACTTTTTCAAGGGAAAAAACAGACAAACCTTTTGCAAACACCTAATAAAAAGTTTTCTTAGTTTTTAGGGCTTTTTATATGAATCATGGATAATAGTACTCACATTATTCTATTTGCAAACCTTCATGCTTGAAGCAATGCGTTAAATGTGAATATTCTTACAAGTCTTTTCATCTCTCTCTTCGGTCTTGAATATATGTTTAGCAAACGTAAAGTCAAAAAACTGATTCAAAAAGTTATAACTTGACGCAAATCAATTCAAAGGCACGATCTCATAATACATAATTGTTTGAGCTGATATCGGGTATATAAAATTTAACATTATTGAAACATGATGAGCAAGAAGAAAAGTTTGGCTGTTTGGAACGAGTGTGGAATAGCTAAGTTCAGTATGTTATAAAATGGGTGTGGCTTATTTAACTAGTGTGCTAGTAATGGAAGGATAAGTACAATTTCCAGAAAATGCAAGAATATTCTATTACAATTAGAAATATGATTACATTAAGAAGGTTCAAATCAAATATTTCATCCGTACCCACCTTAGCTCTATCAGATACCGTGATACGAAACATATAGGTTAAAATAGAGATGTCTTGAAAATGCTAACTCGACTGAATTTAACAGATGGAACTTTTGTGGAAGAATGTCTTTTTATGTTTTTACATGAGGTAGCGCAAGTGTTGAGATAAATACTGCTTTTCGAGAGTACTAGAGTTAAAGTCATATTAATCATCATAGAAATGTTAGGAATCAAACCTTAAGTATAATGGGGAAGAAGAATGGACGGAATGACTGTGTTTGAATGTGCAAGTTGTTTTCCCTCAATTGCGCAGAAAGAGATAGGGTCGAGGACAATCTATTGTTCTCATCTTTTGGAGGTTTGAGCTGATTTTTACCAATGGGTGGAGACATCTTGCCTTATCTGCATACTTAGAACGAAAAGGACTGCTGTGCCTATTGGTTTCATTAGCTTTGCTTAGAGGCAGGACCTAAACACTGTAACGGACTATCTATAGCTTGGGTACTACTCAGGAATTTCCAGTATAATCCGTTCCAAGAAAATTTATATTATATGAATGATAATGCAAAACTTTCAATTTGATCTGAGATTTTTTTTATTACTTACGCCTTATTCTAAGCGATTTAGCAGCAAATTCCACAGGAAATGGAATGATGAAGCCAACAGAAGAAAAATCCAGCAAACGAAAATAAAACTAGCAAAAGGGAAAACCAGCACAGTGGACTGATCACGTCGCGGTTGTAATTCACTATTGATTGGTCGCGATAATATAACTGACGCGGGTTTTACGATTACTGCTGCTTGCAAAAAAGGACAGAAAGGCAGGAAAGAAAACCAGCACAGTGGGTTGGTCACGTCGCGGTTGTAATGCACTAACGACCGCTCGCGATAATATAACTGAAGCGGGTTTCTGTAGGAGAACACAGGAATTACTTATAGCAGCAGCGATGGGTGATTCACTAAATCTATTGAAGAGAGCTTTTGAGGAAATTCAAGCCTGCTTCCAGGAGAGTCCCAGTACGGAAGACTGTCAATCTTCTCCACACTGATCTCTCAAGTAAGCATTCAAAAACCTCCGCTTGATTCAAGGAAATTCTACGAGTGAAGCATTACCAGTCTTCTCCACTGGGAGTTCTCCGATGAATACAATTGATGGCTAGGTTCGTAGTCAGGAAAAAATTCCACAAACGACTCACCACAATGACTGCTGCTCACAAGAAGAATGAATATTAATTTTCGCGGGTTTTTATACCTTTTTGTGGTTAGGCTGCTTTACAAAATATATCAATACAATATATGCACAATACATTTGCACACATACACTAACACAGATGCATAACTGTGGTGTGATCATTCGCTTAATGTATGGTGTGACATCTGCCAATTCACACATACACACCATGCATACAGTGGCATGAGCTTTACGCAGTTATACAGATGTTTGTTTTTGCTTCTTATTTTAATTAGAAAGAGAATAGGTTGTCAAAAAAAGGAGAATTAACAGTTGTAACTGTTAATCCTTCAACGCAAGTTGATTTAACACGCATAAATCTAGGTTAGAAATGAAAAAATGTGTCTTAAGTAATAATAATAAGATCAAAAGAAAAAAACCGTTAATGAAAGCAAAGACGGAATGAAAGAAAAACAAAGATAATAGTAAAAAATAAAGGAATGAATTGAAGATGATAAATGCTCGTAACGAGGCGTATGCTTACAATACTTGATGCCGTTAAAGGACAAGAGGTCGAAAAGGTTTTATACGCAGCGATGTCGCAAGATGAAGATGCTGGTTATTCTTAATTTTTGTAAAGTTTCGTCGAGTGTATTAAAAATTAATTGATAACAACGCCATGACTTTTTAATATCGAAAATTTGGCAACGTAAACGAGTAAATCATTTCCGTACTTTTGATTCTGATAAAGAATCTTTGCCATAAACACCACGAAATTTTGCGCAGACCTGCGAAGCGTTAAGACTTCGGTTGAAGTAACATTTTAAGGCGTAGCAAGTTTTTCAAAATTTTTGCTTACTTTCAAAACGCAATCACTTTCGACGAAATTATCAAAATATTCCGAAAACTACATGACTCAACGATGTTTTTCTCTTTCATTAATGTCGTAAAAAAATCAGATAACGTTTTTTACTAGTTCTAAGAGACTAGCCTTTAGCCTTTAGATTCTGTAGCCTCTGAGCATGATAAAAGACATCAGACTTAATTAATTTAAATAAAAATGTTACATCTTCGTTTCTCCACAGAAAATTATATCAAGTCGAACTGAACTGATATCTATCACTAAGAAGGCGATTATTTCAACGCTGCTCTAATCAAAGTTTTTAAGTTTAGCAATGTAGCAAATATATATTTATAAATATATAGTTTTATTCAACGAATCCTCAATATGAGCTCCAATCTCGAGTCAAATACAATAACAAATTCCTTAAAGCTTGGCTAATCTTCCAGGATATGGTTATGAATACGATAGCTGACAATGTATAAGCCCAAGCCAATGACAATATGTTAAGTTTTCTTAAATAAAGTGACAGCATATTATTTATACATCATTTGTGCAAATTAACAAGATCGGATTAAAAAATGTAGTACCATACAACGTGGCAAGGAAGATCGTCATAACGGAATAGGTGGAATTTTCTACAAAATATACACATAACAGTATTTGAGTAATTACTAATAATCCACTGCTTCACTAATGTCGAGAGGAGAGAGCCAATATATGTTGATAATAAATATATAGACCATTCGTCCGCACAGAGGCATAGCTGCTGCTAACAGTCATTTACATTACAAATAAAATCCAGAATAGCCGTACAAGACGGCTAACCTGAAAAATAAAATATAAAACCATCCCATACCATAAAACCATATTTCCCGAAAATGTCACCATGGAAGTTATAAATTAACAAGCCCTAATCAACTTTGCGCAACGGTTTGAAAAAGTCTGTGTGGAGAAACATATGTTTAAAGAGTTGGTGGAGCTGAATTACCTGCCACCGACGACCTTAATGTAGAAGTGACTTTGTATTAACAACGATTTAAATAGTTTCCGCAATACGGCAAGTTTGGTTATATCTCTACAATGAGATAGGCTTGTTTTAATGGTAAAAATTATTTAAAACGACTTTGAAATTTTTCTGTCCAATTTTTCACTTGAAAAAGGCGTTTATCAAAAAAGATTGGTACAATATATATTAATGAAAATATTTCTCACCTTTTTCTATAATCCTTTCCCATCTTTCTAGCAACATGGTGATACCATGTCGCAAAAACGATTTTGGTTTAACAGCGATCCAGCCATCGACCCATTTTCGCATTTCTTCAGAATTACGTGCCATCCAAGCCATTCTGTGCCGATATGGGCAAGCGGCAACCAGAAAAGGTTATATCAGCCGATTACGCTGACTTCAGCAGAAATTTCCATTCGAATTGCAATAGTGTATGATTAAAAACCCTTGCAATGTATAGCCGAGCGTTGTCATGTAAGAGGATGACCTTGCGTCTGTTAATCGCTATTGCTGGTCTTTTTGGCTGCAATATATCGTTCAATTCGTTCAAATAGCGTCGGTAAACGTCTACTGTAACAGTTTCAACTTAGTTTCAGTTTTCTGATTCCATTATATGCACAGTAAAACACCGCCTCTGTGTGAATGTAGATGCTCTCTTGGACTAATCTACGACTATTTCCGTTTAGGATTGTCGTAGTAGATCCTCTTTTCATCACCAATCACAATACGACATAGAAAACTCTTCTGTGTTTGCTTGGCAAACAATGAAACCACGATGTTAAATGGCATATGCAATCAATTCACGTAGTAGCAATTTTCCGTCCTTTTGGATCTTTCACGTCTCATGTAAACATCTTAAAACAGCTGTTCGAAAGTTCTTTGGCAGTTTGAGCTAGGTTTTCCTACAATTTGTTGTCTTCGAACTTTTTTAGTCCCCCAGGTCGTTCAAACCGTTAAAAACAAAATCGACAATTCGGATGTAATGAAGCAGCATCACCATAGGCTTCTTGATTAAAAAGCTAATACATGCATATTGCTAATCGAAAGTATATATATATATATATATATATATATATATATAATATAATATATTTATGCAAAAATACAAACTAACCAGAGGGACATAAGTTAAAGGACATATTCTTCACTATCACCCACTTTTGATTAGCAATATGCATGTATTAGCTTTTTAATCATATATATATATATCTTTTTAATCATATATATATATATATATATATCATATATTAATATAATGTCGCTTGTATTTGTTTTTTAAAAAATTTTCTTTTCTCTCATCTTGTTATTATATTATCTTCATCTTTACCTCCGTTTTGCTTTTTTACAATTAATATTTTAGTTGTCACCCTCTTTCTACTTTACACCTTTACATACTTTTAGGATTGAGCCTTAGTTTTGCTAATTTATATAAATAATCATGTACTACTTACATACTAATTGCATTTCCAAATCTTATTCGGATTGCTTCATAGGATGCTCGCTGTGTCTGCGGAGTACTCATGGTAATGACATCAAGGATTATTTAGGTTCTAAATACCCAGAACTTAGCCCGACTACTATTGCATATCGGTCCCATCGGATTATTTTGTATCATTATTAAACAAACCGTTTGGACCATCTGATGTCCTATTGGGATAATTTATTCCTAGGACTAGGAGGAAGATTAATGATAATCCTGCGATGATATCTGCCTCTTCAGAAAATTAATAACATCTTTTCGAATCTTCTATCAGAATATTAGAGGGTAAGAAGTGAACTCTAAAGTTTTTGCATCAATAGTTTGGTTTGTGATTTTCAAGTAGCTGATTTCACAGAAGTATGGCTAAAACATGTTACCTTTAATAGGGAATTATTTTGAAGTGATTATCAAGTTTATAGATCTGATAGAAATGGAAGACTTGGTGATGGTGTCTTAATCCCTATGGCATCGTCTTTTTCTTCTTGCTTATAAACACCGTCTCTTTCTATTGATATTCTGTAGTTAAAGAACATAGTACGTACTACCTAATTCAGTTTTAAAACAAAAACAAAAACTTTAATACCCGATATATTTGATTCATTACGAACTACAGATTAGATTATTGAGTTCGATTTCAATCTACCTTTTTGTTTCTTGGCATATGTATGTGGTAATTTATCGACTGATACTATCCTGGCGATCTAAGTGTTTTGATAAGTTCTTTGACTTAATTTTTGAATCTTGGCTTTTTAGGTTATTGCTATACAGAAGTTTGGACCCAGCATTCTCTAATATAAATGGTCTATCCGTTTCTATCTTCTTTTGTCTTGTCCGATGCATACTCACAACAATACTTTGAAAATTTCCTCAAACGACTGTGCCTATTGTGTATTACATAAAGTTATTCGGAGTGCCAAATTTCTAATGTGTGCAGATAATGTTGAATTGTGTTTAATTCCCTAGATGGTCCACATTTACTATAGGTTGATATAAGTCGCATGGTCTTATGGTGTAAATTAAACTTTATGTCGTTAACCTTGAATAAATCAATAAAATATACTTTTTCTAGAAAATATCCACTCCCAACATTTTACCATATTAGTGTCAAATTACAGAAGTCTGGTCATTTTTTTTACTTAGACGTCTGCTTTGGTAAGGAGTTTCGTTTCAATCTACATATATAGAACTTACAAATAATAACTCTGGTCAGACCTAAAAAATTTGGTCCCCTAGTTAGTTATCAATGCTATATTGACCCAATTGAGACTGTTCAGACGCAGTTTCTACTATTTGCGCTGCGTAATTTTAGCTCGAGTTCCAATCGCTCATTTCCACCCTGTGAACGCAGACAGGCTAATTGATTCAGCTTTACTTAAAAAGCGCAGGTTTGTTTAGGTATTACCGTTATTAGTGACCTGTTTAATGGTAGAATTGGCACACTGTTTTTATTAAACGAAGGTAATATTAATGTAACTCGCCGCCTTTCGTACTCTGTATAAAAATTTTAATAACGTTTTCACTTAATTTCGATATTGAGATTGAACAATAAAGTCCAAGGGCATTTATTCCAAAACCTTTGATTTTCACTCAAACGATTGTCAAACTTTGCTTATTTATTCAGACCTGTGGTAAGCATCCATCCCATACTCATAATGCTTTATGGGTGTAGGTTATGGACGTAGAAGTATTCATTTCTTTAAATAAAAAAGTGCGTTTTTCTGATCGAGAATTAAACTTTTTCGTTCACTCGTCAGTACGTGTTCCTCAAAATGTACATTAAATTAATTTTTCCTTTTTTTTAAAATTCAAATGTGCACTAACAGAACTATTTTAGACTAAAAAAAAAGAAGAAACTTAAAAGTAAAAACAACGTTTATAATATCTTTTCTCCGAAATTTTGCAAAAATGTTCTTATTAAACTATATAAATAAGTAGTTTTATAGCACCTTATTGAAAAATTGATAACAATAAACGCCTAAGAAATTTAAGGAATAGATCATCGGGACTTATTTATATAAAATAAGGGAAATAAAAAGCAAGAACCAAAGCATGTTATATCGTTATTTGGGGAGTTTTTCATTAATGTTCACTATTCGTCCTGTAACGTAAATTTCTAAATATGATTGAGAGAAACTGGATGATCTCATCCGATCCATTTTTTTCCTCGTTTACTTTATATGCCGAGACACTACTTTCCATTGATTTTTGCCGAAAAATATTAGAAATTGCAACTTTTATCAAATACAAGCTTTTTTCAAAAGGTGTGTTTTAGGGGAAGTGGAAAGTTCCGACCAAATCCTTTTTGAAAAGCGTTCGTTCTTTTGGGAAATTTCATCAAAAGGTCTCCAAAGTCGCGATCTTGATTGAGCTAATTGATTGCACATAAATTTACATGGACAGACATTAGGCAAACCAACGGACAGACGAGCTTAAATAGTTTCAGAAATTTATTCTGAGTCGATCGGTATAACAATATCGTAGGTCCCTCTAGACATTACATACATCTACACGAAATTCATATAATCTGTACCACAAATGGCGTAGAGTACAAAAATGCGTTGAGGATAATATTATTTATACATAATTTTGTCCAATAAAGCTATTGGAACAAGAATTTTAAACGAAACAATGTTGTTCTGATTTGAGATATTAAATATGAACGCCTCGCATTTCTACACATCTTTCTTGGGCAACTTAGCATAGATGATCTTTTTTATCGTTGTGACTAGAGCATTACTCTTGTCCGAATTACCTATCTAAGGGGCAAAAATTCATACAAAGAAGAAGGAGAAAAAACTTTTCACAAGAATCGACAGGCACCTAACGCACACCAACACATGATATACGAAATCACATGTCTCTGCTGTTCACTTATTATTAATTGTGTTCTATCTGGAACCAATTTTTGCAATCGGTTTACGTGATTCAATACTGATTAAATTTATCTGATTATATCGATTGTTGTCATCGTTTGCTATAATGGACAGACTTTGCTTGATATCGTTCACATAAATGTGGGAGAATGCTGAGGTTTATTATTTCTAAACAGCTTCGAACAGCGCACAAAGGCTCTTTTAACATCTTAAAGGACGAACATCTAAAGTAAATTTATTCAATTGTGATTAATTGTTCCAAGTTTTAGCTTTTTATACCCACCACCGAGGGAGGGTGTGTATTCGCTTTGTCATTTTGTTTGCAACATCAAGAAGGAAACAAAGATCCCTAAATATATATATTATATATTAACCAGCATCAAATTTGTCAGAAAAAAATATTTAAGATCATAAATATGACAAGAAAAATTGTGAAAAACGTGATTACTGTGCTGTAAGGACCAAAGTCGAGTGCTCGTTTTGGTCCACACTGTCCCACCCTAAGTTCATAAAGCTATACCATAGAATACTGTATGTGTTACTACAATAAGCGGTAGACGATAGCGTCAGTTAACTATTACGAAAGGGTGGCGAAGAGTGGAAGAGATTGGCAAAGCCAACAAATGAGAGAAACCAAAATGGAGAATAATAAAAGTATCCTCTGCACTTTTCGTTTCTGACAGGCGACATGAGTGGTCGCACTTCCAGGAAATTCTCCGGTAGGCATCCGAGTGTCTGAGGGATTTGAGGGGCCAACTACTGTCCGACTTGACTTATATTGTCTGACGCAAATGGAAGGACTGTTATATTGAAATTTAAATTTGTATCATAGGAGTAAATGCCGAATAAAATTTACCTTTGAATTCTGACTAATAAAACAAGTGGTTTAACTCCTGATGGCAAAGCAACAATAGAAAGAAAATAGAACTCCTGGATCCGACGAGCGGACCTAGACACCAAAATAGAAAAGTCAACATTAATATTTCCGAAGAAGAAATAAAAATGTTTTTCTTCCTTACAGTACATGAAAAGGTTTTCTGCGTTATGAATTCTGCTTACATTTGGTAACAATAACTCAAAACAACAATTTTCTGACAATTTAAAGCGGGATGTGAAGCTACGTCAACGGCATCCAACTGAGTACGTGGCAGTGGATGGAAAGTTTATCAATCAATATATAGTTCGCAAGCAAACAATTAATTCGTAGAGATGCTGGAGATGCATGAAAGCAGAGGAACCAAAGACGATTCAATCGAATGAAGACAATTTGTTATATTGTTAGCAGAAGAATCCATAGAGTAAAAATGAATTTATATTTCATTACAAGTGGGCATACTAACGTACACGACAGACGACCATAGACTTGTACAATTGGATTTTAGTTTTTGCGATTGCCTATAAATCATTCAGCGATCCAAAGATGATTCATGATCAGCTGCTGAAAATGATATAAATTATCCTGAATGCATAGTGCTGATGGAATTACTTTCTACTGCTTAACATTATTTTTGAAACGGGAAAACGGACGGTAAAATGGTAAGCTTGAAGTAAGCATCCATTCCATTCCGTTTTAAATTGATTTAACTGGTTTTTTTAAATCTGATAGCGGTGTCGATACCCTGCGTTTGAACGTCTTTTTGGACCAAATAAGTAACGTTACGATTTCTTTCTCTTTATCAATCTCCTTTTGGACACGCCCACAGTGAGCTTTTTGAGTGAAAAACAATGAAATGATGTAGACAATTGCCAACAGTTTGCAATTAAGGATTAAACCAATCCCAAGCGATATTGGAAACCTCCTGAGTGCCGATCAAAATTCATGTTTAAAACGAGGTGTTTAGTTCGTTATAAAATCCAACAAAATGTAACTCGCTTTATATCACAACTTCGTTGTCGTTGACAACACTTTTCGGGGCTGAATAAGAAACAACTTTCATGACACTGTTTTGAAAAATACCTTCATTCAAAGCGATGTCAGCATTCTAAATGTTGAAAAACGGACACATTTTTCAACTCATCACACTTATTCGAATATTGATTTAACATGCTCTCCATCACTTCTTCTTTCCATGGTTTATTTGCGATGATTTCCAAAACAATGGCCACTCCCAGTCATAAGCAATCTCATCCTTTCGAACAACTGCGTTGCTCAGGCAAACCAAGTTAAATTTCTCTTACGCAAAGCATATTGACTAACTAACACAAACAAGCCAAATCCTTTCTGAACTCAAAACCTTACAGCGGGGACCACAACCTTGCAACGTTGATGCCGTGTTATGCCTAAATTCATCCATCACACACACATTAGCAAATTAAAAAATAGCGTCGCAACGTCAGGAGATTAGATTACAACGCTTTGGGTATTTAGCCATATTTACGAGCAAGCTGATCAAGTGGCGACGTCTGATGCTTCTGCACCTCTAATTATGGACGATATAATAGAACAATTGGACATTCAGAGATACATTAGAAAAAAAGTTAACGAGAAGTTAAAGAGAACCAAATTAACACTACCATCGGCACTATTCCTCTGTTAGCCTTTTTCCTCTAATATGTTCAACTAATATTGACAAGATCAACGTTGGAACATTTGGGAGAATTCGAACTGGCCATACCATTTCAACACACTAAAGAAATCTCCTTTCACAATCTGAAATTGGGGTCAAATTTAGGACGATAGAACACCTTCTTTGTGACTACGTAAATCGTTCCTTTAGTAGAAAAATCGTCTTCGACTAATCCTTGCGATATCCTAATACAGAACATAATGTAAATTTAATATATTACTTTATTCACAGTACCAGACTTAATATATAATTTTCCTTTTTAGAAAGAGAGCCGATAGCCTACGTTGCTAGTGCTCAATTTTTTCTTTTTCAGTCTAAAAATTTATATCATTAGTCCAAAAAATTATAATAATAATATGCTTTCCAAATAAAGTTTTAAAATGAAATGATGTCCCAGGTTTTATAAATCTCTGCGCACAAACTGTCATTATTCAGGAAATTATAAATATGTTCAATGTTTTCATATGCAAATATACAAACATACAGTTTGGATAAAAAAGGTTGAGAGATTTATATAACTGAACAGCGCTTGGTATTACGTATAACCAAATTGCATCATATTAATGCGCTATTGAAAGTGGTATTGCAGTCTACAAGTCAATCGGCTCAAAAGCTCTATTAATGTAAAAATTAAGGAAAGTGCTGAAAAAATTCGATATATTTCGTAATTTTACTACGGAAAAAGCAACACAAATTTGCAGTACATATATATTTCAGTACTGCCCTAAAGTATTATTTACAAATGTATCTTGTTAGCGGTACAATTACAATTTAATCTTAAACTGCGATAAGATGAAATAAAATATAGCTAAGTTCAACAAGAAAATCACTGGTATAGAATGGCTGACATTGTTCTGCTTGAAGTATTTACGAAACAAGTCAAAAATCCATCACTTTTGTTCACCAAATAATGATTGTTGGATGAGTCAGCGATCAAATATTATACATACATGTCTAATTATAAAAGTGGCATTGTCTAAAGGGAGTACACATCCAGATACGAGCATATAAATGCTTATATGCTGTGACACTTACGGACAAAATAACAACAGATAGCACAACACAACTGTCATGACGTGGTAATTAAAGTTTATAAAACAATAGTTAGAAGAAGTATTTGATTTTGATTTCGTAAATCGACAAAATGTATTATCATCGTTGTCGTTTCTATTGTGAAATTTGAATGGTGTGCATTTACAGAAAGCGAGTTGAATGGATGTGTGTACATGCTTTCCTCAGTTGATATTGTTGTTTTGCTTCATGTCTTTTGCATAAGCAAAGTTGGTTGAGTACAACTGCTAAAGAAGGTAATGGTGACGATGTACTTGGCATAAATGGATACTAAATATTTGAAATTACTTTTTTAACGAGGATTTTAGCTGCGGTCGTCGCTCAGGACTAACCCGGGCTCCTCCCCGAAAAATTTCTTTAGTTAAAATGAATTTGGACCTCTGTTTGTTTTGAAATCAATTCTATTCTTCTTATTTGTTTGAACGAGAATATGGGGAAACTTATTCGCTAGGCTTATGTTTACTTAACAATTTATAACTCTAACATGTAAGGGTGTGGTAACGGCAATATGTCCAAAAGAAGAACGGGCGAAGAAATGTTCAAGAAGAGAGTTTGCAGGAGAAAAAAAATATGTATGAAAAGAACATTCATGAGAAAAACCAACATGTGATGGTGGCAGGCAGATCAGCGATGCTTCTTACTTTACTTACTCCGGTATACAATCTGTCTGTAGCGGCTATAACAGTTGCTGGCCAATTCGTAAGTGAATAGCTGTACTTGATTGATATGCGATTTTGAGATAGGATAGCTGCACTTTGTTGATTTGCCGTTAGCTAGTTTATACCTGCAATAAGATCACTGTACACTTGTTGATCTGTTATTAATTAGACTGAGTATCTGTACTTTGTGTTTGGTTAATCTGCTGGTATGACTGCCGATGAGAAACTAAAGCTGATTGGTGATTGTCATCCGCGATCCTGGGAAAAGACGATTGCACTTTTCTTGACCAGTTGTTAACTAGACTAAGCAACTGTACTCTGTGTTTGGTTAATATTTGGTTAAACTGTGAAACGGTAGCACTTCCATTAGCAGCTAATCAAGGACTTCTATTCCGGCCGAAAATCAATGATGCAAGCGCACGACGATTGTCTTAAGAACCCCGTTCCGAACAGAAACAGGTTGAACTATGAGTGATGAAGGACGAAGGTCGGCTAGTCTAACACTTACCTGCTGGTATGAATGAACTAAAGAATGATTTGTGTCGTGCTGCTGCTTAAATAGGCATCTGCTGACCCACCACCACATGTATGGAGAATTTTACCACGGGTTAACTTATGCTGAACTGTAGAGAACTGCATGTGGGGAATATAAAATTATTACCACACTAATCCATGAACAGCAATTCACTTATTTAGTCTATTTACTGCGAGAATTATTGAGAGTAATATGACTTAAGGGTTAACAGCTATCATACTTGTGTGGAAGTGAATTATGCAGGAGAGTAGATCTTTTGAATGTTAATATTAGTGAGAAGGTAATATGAATTAAGAGAGTACATAATGTCAGTATTAATGAAAAGATGATATGAATTAGGAGAATACATAATGGTAATATTAATGAGATGACATGATTTGAGAGAATACATAGAGGCTTTTACTTTAATTTAAAACTAAGAATTTGTTTATAGTTAATTTTACCGTTCAGACGAACGGTTTATGCTTGTTAAAATACAAGAATATCAAATATATGTATAGTTACGTATGTTAACTATGTGAATGATTAACTACAGTGGCTTACAATTGAAAACGGAGGGTATCCTATTTAATAAGCTATGGCACACTATAATTTATGTATTATGAATAAATATTAAGCCTTATGTGGCGTTTCCTTACATTTTGAAGTGAGCAATCAAAAAATTCATTGTTATCATTATAAACATGATCAAATTTATACAATGATTTGATGTCGGCGATTCTTAAGTAAAATGGAACGAAAGGTTAGACTCTCTCGGAACGTCAAGTATGAGGTTGATTATTTTCAAAAATCTATATTTATCCTTATTTCTCTTACAACTGTTAAAGAGAGAACCACTTTCGAAGTAATAGCATCTTGCCAGCGAAGTGTTATCAATTGATGCTTTCTATATTATTATACTATGCTTGAATTAAACATTCATAGGCTGATCTCCAACAACGCTGGGAAACACAATCGATCAAGTATGGACGTAACTTGCTAACCAAGCGTTAGTTAATGAAAACAAAATCCATACTTTGGATGTTTTGGATTCGTTATGGCAAAATTGCTGCGAATAATATGCGCAAAAGTGTGTCGATCATTAAGCAGAATATTTCGAAAACGTTTCAACGCAGTAGTTTGTTAGTTTCTTGCCGTCTGATACATCTTTACCTTTAGAACCAGTTGAATGCAATACTGATATTTAAAAACAAATTAATTTTAAAAAAAGTATTACAAAATAACCAATAGGGAACGCAAATTAGATAAAGTCGTTTTCTCTTTCTTTGTAAATCAGATTGAATCGTAATATTGATCGCTAACATTTTTCTTGAATTGTCAACTTTTTAACTTTCTCTAGATAGAACAATCAAAGCTGAAAACGGAGAAAATTTAATAATTAATGCAACAGTAATAGTTAAATCTCCGTTTCAATCTTGTTAATAAATAGCAATCGCAGGTGTATGTAGGTATTGTATTTTAAAGCTTTGCTAATTTCCGAGTCGAAGCATCAAGATTCCTGCCAACATGTCGATCAATACTTATGTATCGTTCAAGTAAATTAAAAATTTTATATTGCCTTGTTATTTTGGTCGCACAAATTTTATACAACGTACTTACACCGCATTGTTTCATACAAGTTGTCGGTAAGTAATGATGATGATACATATACATTAACATTTGCCCCCTTCACCTGTTACGCATGAATAATTCGAAGAATCTCTTTTCACAGATTCACTACAAAAGGACACATGCTGGAGAATATTGGCAAAAAATAAAAATAAAACTGTGCGATTTTAATTTTACTTCTTGTCATGCAAACATCACATGTTAGCCGAAGAATAACATAAAGAAATCAAAAACATCAAAATCGCCATCAACGTCGCCGTCATCAATGTAATCAAGCGTAGTACCGTAGGTTCACTTTGTAGGTCGAGTGAGGCTTTTGGCACATTAAATGAGTTTTGCTGTTTTTTCGTTTTCGTCCTGTTTTTGTTTCTCAACTTTATATGGTGACAGGTGTATTTATCCGTATAAGCATGTATGCTTGTATACCAATGCACGCCTTCAAAATCAATGCTCAACATGTTTTATCTAGAAACCGAACAAACATCTAACAATGCCCGCCATACTTATGGCAGCAAGCTTTAACAAATAAGTGCCTATGTAATTATATATATATATAATATATATGTATACGTATACAAGACATTCATTACCTTTTTGTTGTTTTCGGCTAATTAATGCAAATTTTCCTTTTGTTTAGATATGTATGTGCAAAGGTTTGTGCATATTTGCTTGGTCTGTAAATGCTAATATATAAGTCTAATTTATGCATTTGTGTATACGTAGAGCAAATTCAAGAAGAAAAACGTATCCTCAAAAGCTTCTCTCGTCGCTGCAGAAGAAACTTCGAATTTGTTCGGTTTTATTTGAACCGAGAACCACAATAGACGAAGTTGATGGCGACGAGATTGATGAAAATTTCAATTTCCTTCCTATTTTTTTGAAGTACTATTTAAACTGAAGTCGAAACCTATGCTGATTTACGCACGTGTCGGTCCACGTGTTGAACCACTGTGTATGGCAAGACGAAATATTCGTACTTACATTTTAATGAACAGGTACACGCTTTTAGTTTTGATTTATGTAGACTGTGCTGCACATACATTCAATAAACTATATAAATATATGTGTGTGGGTGTACTTAAGAAGAAACTCTAGATATCAATCAACGTTGACTGATGTAATAAATCATAAACGCTTTGGTTTATCTTTGCATGTAGATAAGTCAGTACATATTTATAGCTGGTGTTGGCAGGAGCTGATAAATGTTTAAACTGAAAAAATAGAACAAGAACAAAATCAAACATAGCAAACTGGACATGTGAACGCATATATACAATCTTTTCTACCTTGTAAGATAAAAAACTAGATATTTGCATAACTGCTTAGCATATACATATACATGAACATCTACATAAAGTTACGAAAATTTTCGTGTTTGCCTGCCATATAGCGTTTGTGTGTGAAGTATTATATATTAATGTAGATTTATGGATTGGCTTCTATTTTATCGAGTGTATTTATGATGTATTTAGCAACATTTTCTTACACACAGTGCTGCAGAAATGGGCAAATATTATTAGTTAGGTAAAGGAGTCAATTGTAAACGAAAATAATTCATTTCAAAACTGCGCTTCCTCGTTTACAGTTTGTTGCAGTAATTCTTGGCTTAATAAATAATACATCGGTTAAAAATCGCTCGGACTTAGTACGCAAAAACCGTTTTTATTCTGGAAATTTCAATTTTAATCGTCAAGATAATCGTGTGTGGTGATAAAATCAGTCTAACATTCCGACGCCTTTGTTATAGAATGATCAGTCACGATCCTAAAAATACGCTACAGTTATCGCAACGATCTCCGCAGCTGATCCAAATCTAGGCACAACACTTGAGCAGTACGGTAAGTACAATCGCAATTCGAACTTAAAATTCAATTTTGTCAGAACTAGTAACACGTTGATGTATTTGTTTCATTGTGGGTAAACGTGGTATTCATATGAAAAGCAGCTTTATCATTCTTAAATTTTCATGCGAAATAGTGGATGTACAGCCCCTTCATATCTATAGTATGTCGGCTATCGTGGGTGAGAAAGTCTCGTGGATTACATGGACCTAATTACTTGCAACGTTCGGTTGAGATGGGGATTAGGGAGATTAGTTACACATCATTTGAAAATGAGACGGCCCGGTGAGAAAGTTTTCGGGGCAATTATCCAAATAAGTGCAAAAAGGGGGGTTTATTCTTTAAAACGATAAGGAGGCATCTAAAATTCAAAGTGGTCGTCTCTATTTTAAACCTTATACATTATCTCTAATGGGAACTCCAGTGATAATGTGTTTACCCGCTCATTTAAAAAGTGTAAAAATACTACGTTATATATGCTCTTTTAAAACAATTTAATTTATTTAAGGGCGATATACGAAATACTAGAAAAGTGATACCCCGACAACGACAGATCTTGGGTAAACGGCTGGTATTCTCAGGCAAGTTTTTGCAACACTTGAAAAGTTCCGTAAACGATTTGGCACAAAATACCTTATAGCATTGGATTTGTCGACATAGGAATGTGTTTCGAATCTTGAATAGAAAAAAAGCTTGACTTAGTAGTGCTCAGAAAAAATACATGGCAAATCAAAAATTTAAATTAATCCGAAGAACCAAATTCGCTTCTTATGAAAAACAAATATGCCAAACGAAACCTGTGAGGTAAATAAAACGAGTAGAGATGTTCATTGTTTAATCTATGTTTTAATATTAAAAATTTACAAGCGACAGTGATGATATTGGATTAACTGTAGGCATTTTGTGTATTACATTTTAATACGAAGGCAATGAAAGTAAAGAAACAAAATATGTGAAACAAAGTTAAAGCAATAAAATAAAATATTGTTACGAAAGTCACAAATTGGTAAAATACGCCTGTAGTAATGTTGTTGAAATCTATGAGAGAGAAAATTCCTTATTATGCTTTGCCTGCCGTGGTCATAAGAGGTTGCATTTTTGCATTTTTAGCTGCCCATGAACGTAAAGATCGAAGAGAATTCCCGCCAAATCTATGGGTAAATTGATTAACGAAAATACACTGGGAAATCTAGCAGTGAACGATTAGCAAGCATAGCAAAAAGAGGCGCATTATCTATGATGTTCATAATGTTTATAAAGGAAGGGTTTTACTTAATATAAATTAGTCATGTGTTGAAAGTTGAGTAATGATATTTAAACAAGCATTGAAGAAATAAGTTCCTTTAAATAATTGTAAAAACCATTTAGATTGTAAATAAAATCTACGCTACTCACGATCTAGCGACACGGACTATGTCTGAAGGGAAATACAAAAAGTCAGTTCTGTAACAATATATGTAAGCAAAATTGTTATTAAGCAATATTATATAAACATTAAATTACTAAGAAAAATCAAATAAAATATATTTAAAAACCATTGAAAGTCTAAAAATTTTGATGCAAACACAATGCTGGAAAGTTTTTTTTTTTGTCAGTGACTAACTACACATATTCGCTGTGGAAAAATTTTGGATCCCCGCGTCCCAAAGTTACAAAACTTCAACCGGCTTACAATTCTGAGGAACAGCCAGTAAATTTAATATTAAAATTCTTCAAAACAATTAATTGAACACTCTTCGTATTATTGTTAATGTCTCCTGGTGACCTGGATTTTCCGTTTATTAGAAATTTAATTCTTTCTTCAAAAAGAAATTTATTTCTTTCTTTAAGTCTTTCCTCAAAATATCTCGACAGACTGAGCGATCACGTAAATCCCTTGGCAATATTTTTCTAGATGGAAGATGAAGATTGAAAAGGCATCAAATATTGAATCTGTTGTTTAGAAATTAATTTATTTTTTCCTAAATTATTATTTAAATTTATGTAATTTACTTTTATATTCTTAAACAACATAACAGTATTATTACGCCAATCCCATCTTCGGGGAGATTGTAAATTCTTTCAATAAAACATAAATCTTATTAAGGAGAACAGCATTGTGATAACATGGAAAATAAGGGTCTTATGCAATTTGTTTGGAATGGACGAAAAGTTAGTACAATAATAATAGAGAAAAGTATTAACCATGCATTGAAGTATTAAACAAAAGATAATTTTTAAAAAATATTAAAAAATGTCTATTTCTATGTTTAACTATTCTTTGTGATCCTCTTTGGTCGAAGAGGGTCAGTATGCCGGTTGTGATACATAATATAAACATAATCGCTTTTTAGACTTATTCGCAATAGTTATGTCTCCGTAAAAACAAGGCGCGCGCTAAATTCTCAATTTACATGTGAAGTGGTTAAAAATATGGGTACTCTGTTATATCTAAAACAGTTGTAAAGCACGTTTGATATGACTTTGATGATATGATGGCTTTAGAGAATGGAAGAATCTTTGTTGCTGCAAGATGTAACCCAAACTGGAAATTGGCAGTACTAATCAAAAACATCACACAGACTATAAGGCCTTAACTCGTGCCTATATTCTGCACCTTGTAAAACTTTCTCTGTTTATTAGCGGAATTTATATCCGAAGATATGTGTATAAGCATTTTTGCCAGCGATCATAGCTGTTAAGAGTTTTCGCTACCAGAAACTGGTTTGTAATCTTTTCCAATCAAAAGATTTTTACTGAAACGACTTTACAATTTGATTATGGGAAGGAAGTAGGACATAAAAACTCAAACACAAATACCTAAATAATTAAATACTTCCATTTTCTTATCTTCTTTTGCTTTTTTCAATCGCACATAATATTCTAAAGAAATCTTCTGGAATGGAAAAATCTTAAACGATACAAAAAAAATGACAAAAATTAGCGAAATAAGATTATTTCATGTGATTTAAGACAGAGGCGAATTGTCGGTAGGGTCGCTTAGATATATGAGACTGGTACAAGGCGCACCTGGAAATCTCGTCCGCCCGCTTGTTACCGACAATCCTGATACGGAAGAGTATCCAAAACATTTTGACATTTGTTTCAGATATTGAGGGAAAAACTTAGTCAACAATGCCCTTAGGACTGAATCGTATTGCATTGACGACACTAAGGCTGTCAGTGCAGATAAGAGTTCTTCGTGACAGTCCTGAGGCATATGTCATAGCTGATATGATGGCAATCATTTCTGCCGAAGAGACACCGATTTTGTCTGGCAAGCGATGTTGGCTTATAGTTTCGTAGAGCGAAGATAAAATTTGTTGCGCTGCGGAAATAGAGGTGTTAATACCTAATATCTATCCGTAAACAAGGTCGCCTGAAGACTGTAAGAAGAGAGCTTATTAGCTAACAGAGGTTTGTAGACAATAGGGCTTCAAATATTCTAGCTATAAGTGCTAAGACTGTCATCGATCAAAATGTTTGAGATAATAAAAGTAAACTCGGTAGGCCTTTGAGGGATGACCATATCGAACCTAGAAAGTAGTTACAGAATCTTTCTTGCAGAAGAAAGGGAGGTTCTATTTCGTGAAGAAATGTGATCTCAAAATACTTTGTGGAGCCCATCGCAAGGCAAACTTATGGCTCTGGGAGCAAGATTTACAGAATATTTTCCGAGAGCATGTGCAAAGAAAGAGAATCTATCTTTGCGGTTTTAAAGCATTTATTTACTGCGACCTCAATCTTTGCAATATTGGCTTTAGAAGACAATCCATAAATAGTAATGCAGTGGGACAATATCGCAGATATGAGAGACCTGCAGATGTTGATGGTAGTGTTTATATGGAGATCTTTATTCTATGAATATATTAATTGTAGAAGGTGATTGGTTTTGCTCAGTTTGGAGGTAAGATGTGCAATATGTTCGCTTTACAGAATCTTTTCTGTGAAGAAAATGCCTAAAATCCTCATGTGAGGAGGTAAGCGTAGAATTTGTCCACCTATGAAAATATGATTCTGTTGTCATCGTCTTTGCATGCATACATATAGTGTGTCAATCTTGTTATGACAGTTCGAACAGTTCGATCCATTTATGAATAGTAACATTGGATTGCACTTCCTTAGGAGAATTTTACAAAGATATTGTCCGCGTAAATACTTATATAATGCAATTGCGGATGTTTCAACAATGTTCTGAACAGAAGGTTGGCATAAATATTATATAGTATTGTAAGTAGTACCATTGCCCAAAGGAAATAACCTGGAAAAATAACCACCAAATTTAACGAACACTCCGTGGAAAGACTGGAATAAACTAATAGTTTTAGGATTAATGACCTAGCTGTTAAGTTCAAGGATGATTTGGATTAAAATCACGTGACCAAACGCCTTTCCAGTGTCTGCAGAAGAAACCAGTGACTGTTTCCTCATGGAAAGGTTATTCCATAAAACCACTTCAAGCAGATCATGACCTCCTTGTACACCATGTCTAAATGTATTTTAGAAACTTTTTCTCTGGTGTGACTGACGAAACGTCTGGTATGTATTTTGTTCAAGATCTTGGAAAGTATGGTTAAAAGTGAGATACGTCTATAGCTTTCCAGATGGCAAGGGTTTTTGTCTTGTTTTGGTATGGGCGATAAAGCCGCTGTCTTCCAGTTATGTGGAAAAGTACCAGATGAAATTATAATATGATATAGTCCGCAACGACTTATTTTAACATTTGAAGGAGCGTGTTTCACCATTAGTTAAAAAAATTTATCTAACGGGGGGAGCCATAAAGGGTTGCTCAAGGGGCAACTCGTTTGTATTGACTAATGCTGGGAAGAGATCGGAAGGATATGGCAGATTTTAAGTATCCAAGTTATGCTTCGAAGCAATAACTTCCGGACTAAAGGCGTTGCCCGAGCTCCAATTGGAGGCAAATTCGGAGACCATAATTTTAAGGTTTTATATGGCCACTCTCGACGAAATTATGGTAGGGAAATTAGGTACTCTCGATTTCCTTGAATTTTTTACTGGGTCCCAGAGGACGTGGGTATCCAAAGAGGGGTTAAGAGAAATTGTAAAAATAGTGCAAGTTAGTCTTTTGGGGAGTTTGCATTTTTGCCCGACTATGGCATGCGCTCTTCTGTAAGCTATCTCGTTTTCTTGCGAGCAACAGCTTTTGAAGTTGATCCAAGTTTTGGCCCTAACGAAAGTTAATTCGGCGACAATGTTATTAAAGCCTTACCAAGAAGATGAGAAATTGGCGCGCTTGTGATCTAGATTAGATATAATGATAAAAAGGAAAATAAATAAAGGAGATAAAATAAATAGAAGAAAAAAGGGAAACTTAGGATTTGAAGTTGGCTGATCTACATGGGGAAGCTCCAGAACCAGTGGTTTCATAAACGTCTGGAAGAAGTAAGCTAAATGAGTCATAGGCAGGTTTCCGACACATTTGCATGTTGGTATCAGCATTGTGGTAGAATACGGAAGTGGTGATGAATTCTTGGCTATGTGAGGTTTAAGAATTACT
Organism: Glossina brevipalpis; assembly: GCA_000671755.1. NCBI lineage: Eukaryota > Metazoa > Arthropoda > Insecta > Diptera > Glossinidae > Glossina > Glossina brevipalpis. Next base: position 184,454 of record KK351277.1, on the reverse strand, counting down.
AATTGAAGAAGATTTTTAACTATATTGTTTGGGGTTGAAAGTTTGTTATTTCATGATATTAAATGGGTGGTTTCAGAAGCAGCTGGAAGAGTAGACTTTGTTGGTGATGGGAAGTCATTATTGTCGTTGACGACTTGCGCAATGGTAGCTTTTAGTGCATGCGGTGTGATGAGATGAGCAGAAGGGTGGTTCTTAAAAATTTTCCATGCGTCATGTAAAGTATAGCGGTTGGTCAGTTTGACCTTTTTGATTAACTTATGTTTTAGGAAAGTGGAACATTTCTGGTCATTAGAAGTATGCGTGTTTATGTTGCACTTCATACAAAATTTACCTTCGCAAATATTATGTGGAGATGGTTGGACACATCCTGCACGATTTCTGTATTTAAGAGGATATATGTTCGTGAACAAATGTACCCAATTTTGACGTGTAGTGGTCAATGTACTTTGTTGAAAGTGATGACAGCTGCTCCTGGTTTACCATTATGGAATTTCTGGATTTTACTAAAATCAGCGCCAAATCCCGGATATTTAAGGTTTATTTCGTTAATTAAGTCCTGTTCCATGTAATTGCTATTTCTTGGCAAAATATTTTACCATACAAGCTGTTAAGTTTGCCATGTAAAGTAATTTTAACAAGAATCTTTGAAGATATAATCGAGGCAACCACCAATTTGAAATACACTTTAGAATCCAAAGGCTTTCGGTTCATTCTGCGCATCGCGTCATAATTTAGTGTACAAAATGTAGTGGTGTATAGTCCAGAGCTGGTAGTACACTTTTGTGTTTTCTCCTTTTTGGCCGAGAGAATGTCAAGTGGTAAAACACTGATTGCAGTTCGGGGGATAACACCCTTTTATTTTTAGTGTTATTGAATTTAATAGTTCTTTCTATCTTGCCAAAAGTTTTCGAAGAAAAAGAAAATTATAAATAAAAAACAGCGGTGTACCAATGTGGCCGGGAAGGTCTCATTTCCACTTCTTCCTTTTTTGTTTTATCTCACTAAAATAAGTGAATATAGATCCGCTGATCACCAAATTTTTTTCTCGAGAGAATTTAATTATAAACAAATAGCTAAAAATTGTTGGCAAAAAAAAATTTAATGTTTTCGCATCGGATTGCCGTTTGATACTGATGTATTCAAAAATATATTCAAGATAAGTTAAAGAAAAAGTTAACCAAAAATATTTTTAGTACTACAATCCACGCTACTCTTATGTTAGTCCTAATCTCGTTGCTATATACAAATAATGTCGAAAAAATCAAGATCAAATCATTTGCAAGAATTTCTACAACCCCGTGTTGAAATTATGGACAAAATCTTACGATTAAACATATAGCTTGCGAATGTCAAAACATTTCTACAATTCGATTATTCCTATTCGGGGCATCTAACCATATGGACATCTTGAAAATGTCTGGATACCATAGTATCAATAAAATATTTAACTTTCTTAAAACTACTAGACTAACCACAGATTCATTTTTTTTTAAGTCGAGTCGATGATATTACTTGCTGTTTAATTTTATTTTCATTTCATTTATTTATTTCATGGGTGTATATTAATAATAATAATAATAGTAATACTGAAAAACCAAGATTTCCATAAACAAAAGTTTTCGAAATACTCTAAAAAGCTGTCATTGACAGCTGCAAATTAGCATATTTATGACCGCGTTAGGTAGCGCATTAAAAGGAATTTCCTCCTTTATAGATTTCATCAAATATGTTGCAGTTGAATTTTACCAGTTTGCGATTTTCGTATTTTATATATGCACTTATGCACGTGGTGGAGTATATACCTATGAAATTCGGAAAACCACAACTAATCGTAAATGAAATATTATATGTAAAACTAGTTTAGCTGCGCTAGCTTGCAAAAGAAATGACGATGCAAAAATCAAAACAAACATACATCAGTGTTATTTTCATGCCGTTGGTCTTTAAGTTTAAAATTTTCTTTTTTTCTTTTTCTAAAAAACTTCACCTTTTTTTCTATTTCTATTTAAGATTTACTTTGCTTTGCGGTCTATGGTTGGTTGTTGTTCGTTGGCTTTTAATATTGATGTATATGATTATGAGCGTGCGCAGTTACGTAGGTGTCGAACTTCTTTGTGTTTTAAAATACGCATATAGTCGTTAACTAAGTATTATATATTTCGGTGAACATATGAGAAAATAAAAATTAAACACCTAGACATTCATCTACTAATACTTGGCTTAAAGCATCAAATTAATAAGTGAATAAATCAATTAGAACTGTGATACTTGTGTATAAACTTACATCGGCACACAAATAAATGCATTCACAAGCATACGTGTTCTTACGCATAGGTAAAAATCCTTAGGTAACGGAAGAAATGTAACACAAATTAATGACTTCATTATTCAAGCAAACAGTATCTTATACATGCACAGGATATATGTGTATGTACAAATACAAGCGCATATGACTTGGAAATGCAGAAAAGATTCAAGCTTTAAAATTCTTCTCATCTCAACTCTAACACCTGAAATCATTTAGCCAGCCCGTAACTTTTAACATAGTAAACTTTATGTTTGCCTCTTTTTCGATTAATATTAAATCCGAAACGCTAACGGCAAGGAAAGGAAAGCATACTGAAAGCGTACTGTTCGATGGCGGTCTTGTATTCTGATTAAAAAGTTAAGAAAAATACAATTCTTTACGACTGTTAGGTGAAAAGAAAATCTTTATATCGAAATATGACTTCAAAGTATAATTATTAACGGACAAAAACTTGCTCGGTAGGTTTTTCAAAGGAAAGTTCCTGATTATTATTAATATTTTGATTGTGCGATAGAAAATAGTTAACATGAATTTGGTTCTTTAGCCTTCGCATTAGGTAATTAGAGATTTTAGAGTTTTTAATAGAAACTGCCTCCTACGTAGAATGTCCGGATTTACAATTTAGAAACTGCAAACTGCAAACTTACGACTAGAAATGTATTTGCTTATATTTAATAGAAGCATCTTAAAAATTTTTTTTCAAAATGAAATACTCCATACTATAGAGTGGGCTTGGCTAATTTCTTGAACCTTTTGGCCTCGTGTTTTATCTCTTAGTATATTTTACAAATTACTAGTTAATTTGGCTACACTTAAACTCAACCATTCGCTCTACTGAACGCTCTTGTAAACAGCGCAACAAAGGTGCTGGTCGTACCAACCGAGCTAAAACCATTTTAAGTCAAAGGTTTGAAGTGTGATCATGAAAACGATTCAATGTTACAGCTGTACTTCACCTCTAAATTTTAGGCACAAAAGCTTAAAAAACAACTAGTAAATAACGAAAAATTCTCCAGAGTTCATGTTTACGGTGACGAAAATTTTTGTAGGTGAAAAGAAGAGCAGCAACCATTGTTTGGTCATTGTGGATAAGAAAATTGGAACAAGTTCAACTAAGGCTCCGGGGCTTCACCTGATATTGACGAAAACTTTCAAACTGTGACTATTTAGGCGTAAAGCTTATCTAATGCTCGTATACAATGTGTTATTTTATCCCTGTACAAGGAAAGCACCAGTCCATAATGCTCCGGAAATAGCAGATAGAAGACCATTCGTGACCAAAAGACAAGACCCCACTGGTAAGCCTAACTTTTAATTGGACTGTTCATTGGATCGCTTCCCCTCCTTTATCTTGAATTATAAAAATTGTGCTTCGTATATAAGTACCGCTAACTCGCACTTATAAAATTCAACAGTAAACAAAATTGGTGATTATAACTTACAAACGGTCATTGATGTTTGCATGGGACCGCGGTATGTCTTTCCTTACTGAAGACTTTAGAAAACTGACAAATATGGAGATTTTTTTCCTCGCATTATATTGTCGCTGTTAAGGTCAGCGACGTCACGCTATTGTCTTTGTATAGTCACCGTTATATAATACGCACCATAGCTGCCAAGTCATCGGCGTCATGTGGTGTCTTCGTCTATCGGTGTTAAGAGGTCATTGTCATTTAATTGCCGGTTATCGTGATCTTATAGTTTTCATACAATCATAGTTATTTGATTTGTGGCGTGATATTATTTTTCATGTAATTTCGTTAATTCCCTTTGCATATAAACAGGAGTCCGTTATCCCTAGCGCTAATGAAATTGTGGCCAGATCTACGTGTACAAAATAGTTTTTTTATATGTGTTGCAATTGATAATGTGCAACGTGTAACGTGTAAACTGTCGATGTATGTGGAACCTTCCTGTCGAATTGAATTTCGAGAAAGTGAACCGTTTGGACAATGTATGTTTAGAATGTCACCTTCTTTGACAAAAGTGTGCAACTTTTACGTAAAAACAAATTATGAATTTTTACTTCGTGATATGTTATATAAGTATGTAAGAATTAGATTGGCAAACCCTGCCCTTTGAATTAATCTTGATAAGGTTCACAGAAATGAAGTGCTCTTATTCTCCATATATTCAATTTATTTGCTTATAATTAGGTGCGGATCAAATTGTAAATGTGTCATCAAGGAGTAAATTAACCACACTTCATATAAATGTGAAGTACGTATTTATATATAGGATGTCATCTCTTTGTAAATTACTGTCTATAATCAAACCAAAATCAAAATGATTTTATATGATAGCGACTTCAAAAGCATACATCAACGAGAGCACGAACAAAAGAAACAAAATTAGACTCGTCTACATAAAAAGGTGCCAATTACCTTAAGCTAGCCATCAAGAAAATGATAACTTTTTTGAATTTTGTGAATTTTTTTTAAATTTAAATCAAAGGAACATCAAAATTAAATTTAAACATGTATACAGTATGATCTCCCGTATAAAAGTTGTATGTGTATGTTTAGGTTTATTCCACATTGGTTACGTATATCAATATCGGCGGACAGTAGCTACATTTACTTTTATGTTAACCATACGTTTTTAGGTGTTGGTAAAATTGTTTTACGTTCTCAATTTTAATAAATCGCAGCGATAACCGTGTTAATAATAATGAATTTTTTGTGCACAGATATCGATACACTCAGCCAAACACATATTTTTAGTATGACATACATAACTCAATAGACTCTGGCCTTAACGTCGATAAGTAGGCATTTATGGATGCGTAAATGACATAACAATTAAGTGTTCTCTTTTGAGCGGCCGAAAAAAGACGTTCACACCGAAACACATGCATATGCAAAAAAAAACTATATGATATAATGATAGTGGTACAGTAGCGGTAGTCAACCGCAATTGCATTCAATTCATAGACAGTTGACATAAGCGTCTGTGTTTACGAGGCTCGTGTTCAAATTAATGTATAGATATTATTAAGTGCATTTGGAATCTCTTAATTGCTAAATATTCACTTACGCTCTATTGAAACCAGCACCGGACAAAAGTAGATTTAGTGTTTTTTCATTCCGTTTGTAACAGTTATGAATATAGAATAAAATATAGGTTCTGAATGGTTGTAAAATTCGATTTAATTCTATTAGTCGGCCTGTTTGTTCATTTTTTTCGTATGGTAGTTTTGCACTTACGAATGCGAGATTTTGACACATGAAATTGCGCAGTAGAGCCCAAAAAACCTTATAATAAATGGTCAACTTCTTTTTGCGACGAAGTATTCAAAGTTCGTACCCATACATGTTATTTCGATAATTCTTGTATATATATATATATTTTACGACTGCCTAAAATTAACACATTGATTTGGGTTTATGTACATAACTGATTGAGGTGTGCGCGGACAAACAAATAAATAAATAAGTTTACTTCGCCTTTTTTGTACGTTGCCACAGCAAATCATCTGCACTTATTTGCTGGACACTTTAAGAAGAAGAAGAAAGAATAAGGTTATGTTTACGCCATAATTCATCTGGAAATTTTCCGTTGGCTTAACTAGCAACGATATAAGCATATTTCAAATAAATATAAAAATAAACAAATAAGAAAAGTACATTCAGCAGTAGCCGAATTTTTTACGTCTACAATCTTTTGTTTAAAAATCGAAAAATTGAAATTTCGATACACTAAATTTGATTCCAAAGTGAAAATGGTAGTATGTTAATGGATGACTTCAGGACGAGTAGTTGTCAATAATGATAAAGGCGACTAGTGGAATTAAAGGGTCGGATTAGCGTTTTTATCTGCGTTATACATTTGCTCTGAAAGAATCTGTAGATAAGTATAATGGAGCTCACATTATCGCGATGGTCAAGAGTATTGAGGATATAGCGCACACCCTCGTTAATTAGATGCATCTGAACTCTTCGATGGACGTTGAGAACCACCAGACAAGAGCTGGAAATTTCCATTCACACACGCGTATTATACTGTAATCTTTACAGATGGTAGTAATGGATATCATTGGCCGTGGTATTTTTTGGCGCAAATTAAAAAAAGGCTAGTCCTTTGACACCTTCCTCCAATTCTTCGAATACGCTGTCTGTCAAACGAACGTTATTTTCAGATCACATACTTCAACATGAACAGCTATTGAATCTCTCTCCATTAACACCTTCAAAGAAAAGAGGTGTCCATGACATTTTCTAGTTGATAAGAGATAACATTGTGGTTTGGGGACGTTAAAGTTTTACTTTTATCGACCTCGCTCGTTCAGTTATTATGGCGAGCTCTCGATTAATTGTGTCAAATCTAACGCAGAGTTTATTTTGTAGCGTAGGTGTGCAACGTCTTTTCTTGAAGGAGAAAGAGAAGCACAAAGTGTTGTCGTCATCCGCAAGTGAATTAAAAAGGTTTTCTCTCACATACAGGAGATCATTAATGAATACTAGAGGGAGAAACAACATAAGCTTTTGGTGTTCCTAGATCTATGGAAAGAATTGGAAGTAAACACGTCAATTGCAACTGTTATTGAGCGGTTATTTAAGTTCATATAGTCACCATACCCAAATTACATGGAGACACGCCTATTCACGCCTATTATGCTCTGCCGAATGTCTTGATACCCAGAAGAACGGCATTACTTTCTCCAAAATGATGGATTTGTATATAACTTATTAACTCAATAATACTAAATGGAAAATTATTACTTTAGGTAGAAAAAGGTCAAAATCATGGAATTTAATCGTTATGTACATTGGTATGTCCCATTACTTTGCATGTTTACCTGTAGAAGTTGCTAACCAAAATTAACGCAAGCATTTATTGTATTACAAAGCTTTTTTGGTCAATTGTGCAAACTCAGGATTATATATGGTAATCTTGAATATGACTATTTTCAGTCAGCTGAGTTCCAAAAAGAATAAATACATCAGGTCAAAATGTGAACATTTTATTGTTATTATTATTTCTTAATTAATAATAATCATTACAGTTATTAAAATTAACATTAGCGCACTCATTCGGTTGGCAAACCTAAAAGAAGATAGTCAATTTTTTCCTGTGCTAAAATTAAAAGAATAAAAAAAATAAAAATAAGTCAAACGAACGATCTCAGCGATTTTTCATAAAGTGTGTGCACAGCCTCGACTGCTGCAATTTGCACTTTCATGAAATCAACAACTCCTCCGACAAATCTGTACAGCAAGCAATGACTGAATTACACAATCCCATTTACACTTTTGACGTTGTGAAGAAGATTTTGATCAAGTAAACGCATAGCAATTCTGCATTCGTCCATATTGTCATTGTGTTATTCGTATCAAAACTTTTCCAGTGCCCTTCAATCGAAAAGGAATCCTTCTGATGCTGACTGCAAAAACATGTACGATATAATTGCAGCGCTTTCGACTGATAGCCAAATGACTGTACTTAATGTCATCAATAGAGACTAATCTACCAACTCGTTACCAGAAGAATGGAGGCAGATAAAAATTGTCACCATTCTCAAACCTGGTAAAGATCATAATAATCTTGCCAACTTCCTTGCTTCTTAGAATTGCTAACTTGATGGTCAAAGAAAGACAAACTGCATCTACGAATTCCAACAATATCCTTCCTCCTCGTTCCTTTACTTTCCTAAAACTCAACTCAACTAACGTGTGCATCAATGAGCTCACTCTTCTCCTTCAATATAACAAAGGTCTCATAAAAAGGTAACCTTATTGTCGCTTGACATCAGGAAGAAATCACATATGGCTGTGTCAATCCTAAAAGATTAGCAACAATTTTAATGTAATTGAACATACCTCTCCACCTGAGATTGTGAATGTAGAACTTCCTATCGAAGCGCTGTCTGGTTATTGGACCTAACTTTGTTGCGGTTCAGAGTTGTCTGCCACAAGGCAGTTGCCTGAGCCCCATTCTCCCGTTAATCTGTATACTGCAGATTTGCATCAACTTCAAGATTGCAATACACACATTTTTCAATATGCTGATCACTTTCTTATAGTCTCGGCGGGTATGGCTTTCAGTGATTAAGCAAAAAATCTCTCTACCAAAGTCAATCTTGTTTTATTGGGAACGTGAGATGCTGAATTGGTCTTTTAATCCTAGCAAAACCAATGCAATTTACTTTACCAAAGGATCGGAAAAGATAATCAATTTTGCAATTGACGGAGTAAGAGTAAAAAACGTCCGTCAGATTTCTTGGAACGATCTTACACTCTAGTCTTTTCTTTCAATTTGTGGGGGATGAACATTCTTCGTTTCGAAATATTTTCGTTCCTTAGCGTCATCCGTCCTGAGTAAGTGCGCCGGATCCCAGGAGTCAAATAACTTTTCCCTACTACCAATAAACACCGCGATCTAGTTCACCTTGCGATTCTGGTACATTTAGTTAGAAAACTCCTAAGCTATAATAATTCGAATCTTAAATATTATCAGTGCTTCCGTTAATGCCGCTAATCCTTGTATTGATGTCACAATTCATATCGATATCAGTGAGAAGAAACAACATCTTTTAATCTAGTAGCCCACCTAATGGGAATTGATGGTAATGTGTGAGGGAAAAAATGTTTGGTACAGAAATAATATCTAAATAGACCGACTTGCAACGGGGGCATCACCTGCAGCTCAAAAATTAATGAATTTCAGACCAGTAGGTCACATCGAGTTGCACTGTTTCTTAGTGGTAAGTCATTCAAATACAAGTCAATGTTAAAGTCACCACAAGGTGTAATGACAACGTCGTATTCCTTGGGCATATCACTCTTAATGGCTGTTTTAAATTTCCTTCCCTCGTCTTCGCCGCTGTAGTCGATTACAACAACACCATTACTCCTAAAACTTCAGAATCTTGGTCTCAACTTTTTTATTGGAACCTACCTTTGTTCTGTGGCTCTGTGTTTTTTTTTGGCTTAGTTATTAGCGGAGCTTCGGCTTTAATCTCTGGGATTTTGATAACATCCGTAACTGAAATGTCCTAATAAGACTTTAGCGTTAATTTTCTCAGTTAAACCACTTAGTTTGCTTAGTGATTTATTTAACTCGATACCAGTTTTCACGTTGTCAATGGCTTGGCCATTTTGCACGAGGAGCTTATTGAATGAGTTACTTACACTACTAAAGACATTAAGGTACTTAATATTCTCTTTCTCACTTTCTCACTTTCGCATTGTGATCAAAACTCGGTGTGTGGGAAGTGATCTTGAATTTATCTTCAATGTAGCGCTCATAGTATTAAGCTATCTTGGCACCAACGTCTGCCATTTTTCTTCAACGCCATTTCATACACATATTTATAATTCAACAACAATAAAGAAAACATGTTTCAACAAAATACCAAACAAGTTATCCAGAAAACAAATCAAAATCAAAATTTCAAAGATACAAAAACCGATTTTATCTTTTTTTAGTAAAACTTCTAAAATAATCGCGCATGCCGGCCAAAAACTTCACCACAACTTGCGTGAATTGCAGTACTCTGTTTAAACTAGTAGACCATATTTGATAATGCAAATTAAGCCGAATGCATCACATTCACCACGGTTGAAACATTAAGTTAGTTTGTTGTCCACGTTAGGACCTCACAAAAGTTACCGTAGAGTCTTAAAATCATGTAAAACTATTGAACAAGAACATCACCACGCAGTCAAAATTGCGTCTACCTAAGGGTATTACAATACATTTCATTTAGCGTTTTCTATTCAGTTAATGGAAAGTGAACGTCCTCTGAAAAGCTCACCATCAATAGCCGATAACAGATAATGGAGTTAATATAATTTCAACGATTAAAGGAATGGAATTAAAGAAAGGGGATAGAAAACTGAGAAAGGTGTTCTAAAGCAAGACGGGAGCGTAAGGGTGGTTACTGGTTCACAATCTTGCTTACTTGCGCCGATGGTATTACCGTTGTGTGGAAATTATAATTTTTCTCGCTATGATTTAGGGCTCATCCCAGTTCGGACTAAAAGCGGTCTGGTATACAGAAAGACGAATATTCCTGTAGCGCCTCAAAATTACCAAAAGATTATAGAAGGCCTCACAGGTATACATTATTTTAGACCCTAAAGTCGTAAAGACTATATTTTCCATATGTTCCATCTATAGCAAGAAATAAAAGCAACGTGCCAAATTAATTTGGATACATTTTCTAGGATTCGACGTTTTTTTTGTTATTGCAAAAGTGATTTTCTTTTATATTAATTAATTTTCTTTCAAGTTCTGCAAATAGGCACTATTTTTGTGAAAAAAATTACTTAATTTCACAACAATTTGTCAACGCCACAAGAGAAGGCTATTATAAAATCTATATTTAAGAGATTTTGCAAGCAAATTTAATAAACACAAGCATATGCGTACACATATTCTCATACGTAGATTCATATACATTTACAGATGCATATACACAGGCAAACAATATCCGATTTAACAAATAAATTGAAATTTCAATACAAATGAAAAAGGTTGTGTATACGATGCTGCAGCAAAGCTGTATACACGATATGTAACGATAGCTGGATACCGTATAAGCGAAGGAAAAATTTCCACACACCTACATTATGCATCCTATAAAGTAAGCATAAGTTCATAAACACACGCGGAGAACATATATGAATATATTAGGTTGGGGAAAAGGTAATCCATTATTTTCCAATTTGAAATGTTAAATAAAGTCCTGAAGTTCTTATAAGTTTGGATGGATTACCTTTTCCTCAACCTAATATATGATTATGTGAATATGGACTTGAATGTGTGTACATATAGATTTTGCTGGCCTACAATTGATAAGTGGCACTGCGCAAAAATGTACAATTTGCTCACATTTGCTCCTACAAACAAGTCTAGTTAGAACAAGAACAAATGGCAACATTACTTTGAGTCAATATGTAACTGGAAAACTAGAAAAAATGATAAAATAAATAAATAAAATAAAATTATTAAAGCAGAAATAGAGACAGATAGGGTGAGCAAATAACCAAAAAAATATGAATAATGTTTATATGCAACAAATACTGCATTGACAGAAAAACAAGTTAGACGGAACAAGTAAAAACAAAACAGAAGAATATTAATAGCAACATATGATCATTTGAGACTTTGAAGGCGTTGGCAATGCAGTTAATTTTGCCAGTTGATAACGCAAAGCGAAGAAGAGTGAAAACGATCCAGCGATTGAGGATGAGGAGTTACATATACTATAAGTAGGGACAACAACAAACGAGAAACGGGTAATTAATTTCAATGAGAAATAGAAGAATAACGTTAATATGTATGTGTCTGTTTGTTCGTGTGCTTGCAGTACGCAATGTATGTATAAATTTGCGAAATAGAAAAATTATGTGGCGTTTTGCTGTGCATGTGTGAGAGCACAATTCAAGTTACAATACTTTACTTTAAACGGCACAAGTACCGATAACTGCAAAGAAACGACAAAAATTCAGAAACAAAAACCAAAAGGAAAAGGATTAACTAGAATTCAATTTACTGACTAATCGGGAATATAATAAAGGTTTTGTTTTACACAGGCAGTAGTTACTTCCACTTCGCTGTAGCAGCAAAAAGAATACAGAAAGTACATAAAAAAACCCACATAAGAATAGAACATCAACAATAAATCGTTGCAAATTTACGACTTGCTGTAGCGTTGGCAAACATCGTATGTTTATTGGCAAACATGTTGCATATACACCAACATTGTGTAAAAATTTGTATGTACACGTCTATCATGTCGGTGCTCTGTAAGTTCAGTTTAGCTATTCTGTAAGAACAACATGTACACATACATGCATACATACAAATAGACGCAGCTATAGAGGCGGGAGCATAAAGTATGGCAAACACGGATTTATTCACCCACAACTACTACTATGGGCACCTGTTGCTTGACTACATATCGCACGTACATTTATGCATAAATGTGTCCAAACATAAAAAGTGTTTATGAAAGTCGCGCAAAGTTATTCTTTGGCTTTATCAATTTCTGACGCTGCCAACACAAATGAATTCATGTCACTATACTTCATAATGCAACAATTTGTCCACTGAAGAAAAACAAGCAACAAGGTGCTAAAAAAAATTAAAGCAAAACGTTTGGTTTACTGCTCGCAATATCAAGCATTTTTCAAAGCTGGGTTTACGATTTACGGTATCATGAGTATTTTAGCTCGAGAGCAAAATATCTGCACCGTACTTCAAATTAAATGGAAAAATAAAGTCGTATATTGTTATAAAAGCACTTATTTGACAAAATTAATAGAAAGACTACCTACTCAGAACTCTCAGAGCCCTCTCAGAAACTCTAAATTTTGGGAAGAGTAATAAAAAAGAATAATTATTTTCGGAGGTTTTGCATGATGGTGGCAGAAAAAAAGGAATTATGAAGATGGTATTAAAAAATAAAATTTTCCAAAATGAAGAATTTGAAGGGATGACATTTATTGCCTGGCTGGAAATATAAATTAGATATGGAGATTATAAATATCAAGGCAGCTATGCAGAAAAAAGAATTAAACAATTTAAATAAACAATGATTCAATTTATTAAACTTTATTTTATACGGTTTCCAATTTTTTCACTAGTTTTTTTAAGTTGTTAAGGTTTTCGACGCAAATTTCCTGCGGGTTACTTTGCTCTGTATCCATCAATGTCATATGAGGAACTCGTTTACGAACCTTGCAATTTTATCAAAACAATAATGAGTTCTTTTTCTATTAACTAAAATTTTCCATCTTTATTTTAAAGTGCCTACTGTCCTTCCTGCAATCGAATGAGCTTTGTAACGTACCGCATTCCAGTTCGCTTGATCTATTGGTAAAATTTCTATAGGGTGTAAGGTACCAAGACCGCAAAGGATACCTGGAATCAACTATAATATCGTATTTGGAATGTTATATAAACTTAAGAATTCCGCACATTGAGCCACATTTTTTTTATAATTTTAAGACCTCATTATTCGAAGAATATTGCCACGTGAACGAATCAGGAGCTGCCCCACCAAATTTTTCATTGACAATTCGTCACTTGTTATCACAAATCTATAGAGCAAAGATTGCAAAGAACCACTTCTTACATTCCAAGCCATTGCTTTTGGACCGTATGTTCATATATTTCGTCTTTATTTTTGCTAAATATTCTACTTGAAATTCTGCATACTTCACTCGTTCCCATCTGCATGCAGGAAACCAGCTTCGCATATGCGGTAGATTGTCACCTAATTGCAAAATGGCAGAAATTCAAATACGTTTTTGCCCCTCAAAATCTATTTTGTTATTTAAATACAGGTCTGAAAAGTCTCTTATTTAATCTAGGTAATAAATTTTATTGTATAAGGAATATTATACGATATCGAAACCTTATAGAAACTTACTCTCATGGTAGCGATAGAGGGGCGCTCATATCTCTCAACATAATTCTAGGGATGTTCGCACGATTTCTATCCGCAGTTGCTTCTTTAAGCAAACTTGTGAACAGCGGTGGGAACAATACATAAGATGAAATTATTTATTTACATTTTTCTTGTATTGAAGTTCAACTTTTAAATACGCTTACTTGACTGAATTCATATTACATTTATTAAGTTTTGTTTGCCAATTTTGTGTTTTTTACCATTTTGTTTAAATTGTCTAATTTTTTTTCAATTGCACAAATGCACAAAAGTTTATAAATTTTATCATTTGCTTTTTATTCACTTTAATCTCATTTACTTTAGTTTTTTATTTAACAAAATGTAAATATTTCGATGAATTTAAAATATTTTTTTTTGCTGTTCTTACTCTTCCTTTTCTTTGTATATATTTTGCTACTCATCCACTGTTGGTATCATAAATAAAGCACTGACAAGGCAAGGAATGAAAAAGCAAGTTCGATACGATAGTCATAGTGTCCCACAGTGTGTTAACCAAAGAAAAGATCGAATCGCTTTTGTGTATCGTAACGTGGAAAGATCGATGTCGTTTGTTGCATGCTACAGTTTAACTTTTTATTTTCATCTTATATAATGACTTCGAAATTGTGGGTAAAGACACTAATTCTCAATTTTCTCCTCCCGGAAACTCTCTGCTTATTTTGTGTTTACTTATTTATTTTCTCCTAATGCAAGCCATTTAGGATGTACAATGACGTTAAGTATACATATTATATAGTTTAAATTTAAGTTTATGATATTAATTTCCTTAACAAAAAGAAGGAAACTAAAGTAGTTTGCATTTTACTTTCGTGTAAACTAAATACATATTGATGTGATCACTTTAGAAAGTGATAAAATTCTCATTAGGATGAGTAGATTATTAACATTATGATACAGCAAACTAAATGGAATGTGTGCAACGCCCACAAAGACTTCAGATAAATTTATCTTTTATTTTACGAATTTATTCAGAACAATTTTCAATCGATTTAAGAATGTCTCGTCATGCATTATTATGTTCAGTAATATATTGATACGTTTCGGCGCAAGGACGAACGTTATTGCGCCGAAATGAATCTTCCTGTTTTCATGAAAGTCCAACATATAATGTCATTAACTGAATAAAGTTAGCGACAAATATCGCTGAGAAATGGTATCTTTGCATATTAGCTAAATGTAGAAAATTTGGATCGGATGGGAAAATATTTTAAACCTCGTACCAACCCAAATATACTCACTTACAAAAGGCTTCATTTAGAAACAAAATCCAATTTTTTAAGAAGTGTAATCACAGCTGCCAAAAAATTGTGAGTGGACATATAAGATTTCTGTGCTTAGTTTGAACTTCATAAATCTATCTTTTTGTTTTGAAACGACTACATAAATTCTAAGAAAAATTAACCGGGTGCAGTTCAATTACATCTTATTTTAGAATAGCATACCTTATATGCATTACTGATGAAGAGGAACCATCATATGAATAATAATATTCGTTAAAATGTAAACGTATAACTCTAAAAGAGTGAAACAATTCATAATATAATAGGTCCAAGATTGTGGCAACCTGATTAAAATGATTGCCTATTGATACGAACATTGTTGTTCAGTTCATTTGCTTCTCCTTTCAAGAGCTTTATACACCTAACCAAACGCGCGTTTTCAAAAGACATGGCAACTTTATTAGTTTTGGGCGAATATCATAAGGAGGTAATGGATCATTAAGGGTCTCAACCCAATCGTTATAAAAATTTCCGATAAGATTTCTGAATAGATTTAGTGAGATCAATATACACATTGCAGTGTGATACCCAAACGATCACTGCGTAATTCAGAGGAGGCCCTACGAAAGCAACACAAAGTTTTTAATTGACGTACGGGTCAAAAAAATTCCTTAGACCAACGCATCACAAAGCAACAAGCGACATGGACTTACTCATCGTGGAAAGAATATGCAAATGTAAATTCAATTTCTGATCGACGAGAACTCCTAAATCGGTGAAGTTCGAAATCTTTTCAAGTTTATGGTGAGTTACGTAATAATTCACAAATAGTGGTGCGGAGTTAGACATGCGCTTGTTTGAGTTCAACAACATTGCTTTTTGTTTGCTCCAATTGAGTAGCTCATTAAGATATTCTTGCAATAGTTTACTTCCGTTAACTGAATTAAGAGATCGATAAATCTTTACATCATCAACAAAGATTACAATTTTTCACTTTTTTATACGTCTAGGAAAGTCATAAATAAGCAGTCTGAAGAAGAGAGGGCCCTTGCTGCCTTGATTTACCTCCGACGAAACGTCAGTATTTCGTGAGAAGCAATGTTCAAAAAGAACACATTGATTGCTCCCGGATATGTATGATTTAACCCATTCTAACAAGTTAATGGGAGGCCGATAGGGACTAGCTTATATAAGAGAAATGTATGACGTACGCATTTAAAAAATCATCAGTTTATCTGTTTACGGAAAAAGTTCGGGATGCGCTGCAAATCAATTCCATGAATTTTTTCGTCATCGATTTCCCCTTAAGGACTACCTTGAGCCGGCGAAATGATTGATGAGATAGCTGGTCCTAATCTCTGCCAATAAGCGGCCAAACAGTTTCGGAATAACACTTAGCTTAGCGATTTCCTTGTAAAGGTGTCATTTTCAGAAAAGACAATTTCCGGAAAGATGTTAAACCAGTTCAGTAGATATGGGTATGAATCGTCAGCACCAACGTTAGCATTAAAAGAACCTTCAAAGAAACCGCAAAGAATTGGCAAATCTTGAGTGGCTTAGACGATTTAAAATTATGGTACCACATTTCCGAAGAGAAGCTTCTTTCTTTTAGAATGAATTAATTTGTGGAAGCTTTTGGGATCAAGCAGCAATTTGTTTTTATTATATTCAAGGGGCATCATAGCATTTTTTCAGTAAGTTATTAAATTTTTATCGCTCGATAGAGTTCGATATATAATCTCTCAATAGATCATCTTTTTTACGACATCTATTTCTTCTACTTCTGATCGACTATAGTTCATCGGTGAAGCAGACAGGACTCTCCTTCGAAACAGGGATAAGCTTGAAGACTACACTTAAAAAAATTGTAGTATCCAGAGCCTCATATAAAAGGGATACACTACTGTCAATATCACAGAAAGTGTAATTACTGAGTCTACAGTGTTTCCTTCCAATCCGGACGTTCAGTGAAATATTACCTGAAGAAATTTCAGGTAAAACAAACGAATTAGAGGGTAGTAGAGCTAAGGTCGTAGTATTGCAAAATACAAGATCGAGAAACGGTTATTCGAATTACAAACATGATAAATAAGAAGTGATATAAATACATTTTTATATTAGATGCAGGTAAAATATATGAACTTGTGGTAGGAACAAGAATGCTAACAATCGTTATTTGGACGCAGCAAAACTCTATATAGTTGAATTTGGAAAAACTGCTATCTGAAAAGCTGGATAATTTGAAACTACAGTAAGCACATCCTCAGCGGCTTTATCCAAATTATCTTTCCTGTAACTATGCATCGTAAACTCCTTGCGTGAACCAAGTCTCTGAAAATATAATGATACAGTTTATCGAAATCAAATATATACCTCTCAGTTTGGTGTTCAGTTTCGTAACACTTTAATAAAGTAACAAGACCTCACAACTCTTGCAAATTAGTTTTTGGAAGGGGCATCTTTCTTAATGTTACAAACATTCCCATAAATGATCAAAAACCCATTTTTTTTTGGTTTCAAAAACAGAGGCATTCTCAGTATACGTTATACTGTGGGTGTGTCTTTTGGCCGATTTTACCGATTTTCTATACCGACCTGCGTGCAAGAACTTCCAATGTGTCTGCCAAATTTGAAGCAGAAAACATCATATTTGCGGCCAGGAGAATGTTTACAGAAAGACAGATAAACGGACATGCTTAAATCGATTCCCAATTTGATGCTGATCAAGAATATATCAACTTTGTAGGGTCTACAAAGTTTCTTTCTGGGAGTTACAAACCAAATGGTAAAATAAATATACCCCTCAGTATAAAAATTAAGGAAATGAACACAGTAAAATGAAAATTTAAACGTGACAACCTGTTTGTCATATGGTAATTGCCTGCCCGTCACCCCGTCGCCGACGCTACTTCATGTTCCTACACACCACTCTCCATGTACTCTCCCTTCACATGTAAATTTTTATTTCGTATTCACTTTTATTTTTAGAACAATATTATTATTACGCCTAAATGTATCTAATTTTTATACTTTATATATTTAACGTATTGTTAAGTCCGATGTACAGCCGAGCGTTTCACGTTTTGTCCGGAATTGGCATCCAATATAGCTGCTGTATATCACAAGGGAACATAAGGGAGACGAATAATTTATCGAATAGCATGAAGCAATCAAAGTGGACCTTTGATGTACCAGAGGGGTCATAATGTAACGTTTTTGGTATTAGTTTTCAGGTGATGTAACATAGAAACGTATACTATAGCATCATGTAAGAAAATGTAACTGATAATTGTTCCTTTTCACACTCTCTTTTTATATCAAATTCGGTGACACCTAAGTAGGTGTCAGTTACAACAAGTTTGCATTAGTATTGAGTATAAAGTAAGCAAATTTACTACCACAATCTCTTTTAATATAGTATTTGTAAGAAAAAACAGCTGTGAACGGAAACACAAACAATCCTAAATATTGTTACGCAAATTGCCTTTCGTATTTTTTACTTTTAAGGCTCAGTTCGTATCTCTGAATCGCGAAAAGCTTAGATTTTGGTTATGTACAATTTTCTTTATTTACGAAGTAATATTTACAAACACAATTATGTTACAATTTATTACAAAGTAATTATTTCTTCAGCAATTGCTTGCTCCTCTAATATCTTTAATCGACTCTCCGATATTATTCTTCGACTCTCTGGTGTTACTTCTCGACTGTTTTGTTCTAAGCAAAATGCTCTGCTTATAAACCTTACGAATATAACAAACTCTGCATACCTTCTGCTTTTAACCTGAATTCGTAGTTTCATTAATCCCTTTCATGTCAGGTTTCGCGGAAATTCTTTGCTAATCTTTGCGTTTATTACCAGCTGCCAATATGTCTTTTTATGACCGTCGTAAGTATTGCATTCCAAGGAATTTCCACCCCATAGACTTATCAAATTTGTTATAGTTGCCGTTTTCCTGTTTGTGATTTTCGTAACAATATATTATTCAAACTTTGCAATTTAAATATTTGCGTTTTGTTATATTTGTTACATTTCTATTTTATTCGTTTGTGAGTGAAGCGCAACGCTAAAAAAATTTGGTAACAGTAAATAGAACTGATTTTAGTACTTATTTAAATTTAAGAATACTAATGTCTATATAAATTTTCAGTAAAATGCTTCGGTTTATTTTATTCGCATTGATGGAACAGGACGCACAGGTCAATATAAAACCAGAGAGAAGGACTGTGGAAATTTTCCTGCAATTACAATTAGTTAGAGAAATGATTTTATCAGAACGATTTATAATAAAAGCATCGACTCTTTGCCCATATTGTTAAACCAATTTAATAACTCGAGTAATTTGCAATGTTTATAGAAATACCGACCTTTAATCACTGGGCGCATTAAAGTTCTTCCTCGATTCCTTTCTCTGATTGCAATGTTTTAAGTCTTTCCTTTGGATAACGTTTCTGACACGAAGAGTTTATGTTAATCATGAACATCACATTTTTAATGTTTTTTTCTAAGTCGTTCATATCGCGAAATTTTGTTTAAGTCTAGCCAATTTTCGACAAAATCTTTCATTTTGCGCCTCTTTCGTTTTGCCTCTTAAAAATGTAAAAATTATATAATCTCTATATCGAAACCACATATGCTTTCTTACTTACATTTCCATGGAATTTTTGCTAATCTCCAGCAATCGAATATAAATGTATATATAGGGAATATAGGGTCATTATTTGATTTTTCTCAACTGCGGTAAAATTCGCATTTATATTTTGTAATTTCACTATGTTTGGATTCGATAGATATATAGTGAAACAGGTAATGGCAGGTCAAATTCAAGTAGGATCCAACTGCATGTATATTATCTGCGCTCGTTTCTGCAGGCGTATGAAACTTTAGACTGTAGATCGCTGCTCTATTCTGCTAGAAAAGCGTAATTTTTGGTGGCGCCAATTCTTTTCATTTTGCATCGCCCTGTTAAAAAAGGAAACAACACTGTTATCATCGAAATCAAAGCACATACACATTATCCCTTACATTTACATGGAATTTTCGCTAATCCACATGTATTTTGTTTAAAATTCGCATTCATTTTATTTCATTTGAAAATTTCACACAAATTTTGGATTGTTTTGGTTTTTATTTAATTTGTCTATTTGTTATAGGTCAACATATATGCTTTGTTTATACAAAGTAAGTAAACGTCAATTCAACTCTCATTTTTTACGACTAATTCATTATATTGGAAAATTTCCTGGACCTTACTGGAAAGTTAGCGATACATTTATACGATGCTAGTGAAACTGAGTATCACGAATCACCTTTCAAAAGCTTGGTGATAGGTTTTAAAACTGACACAAGTTACACGGTTACCGTCCATGTATACGTGCATTAAGTTCATTAATCTCTTACCGTCGTGTATTATTTTTTATGTATTTGGTTTAAATGATAGAAATTGCATTGACATCTTGGTTCAAGAGATTTTAGTAATTCTTTTTTAATAGTGGTCCTTTTTATCAAAATATAGAACGACTATTCGCTATTTTCTCAAACGTAATCAAACACGTAAAAAATAATGATATGTTTTCGTCTTTCATTAAAATATACAGTCCTTGTTTAACATTATAGTGCGTAAGTGACAAATTTTCCATAAAACGATTAAATAACAACCGAGCTAATTTTGTTTCGTTTTCTTTTTCATTGTTTTACGATTCATTTCTTGGAAATCTGAGGCTTGTAAAATTTAGAATTAATTCGTTTTTTTCTCAACGCCTGTTTAATCACAATAATTTATTTTTTCAATTTTTTTTAACGAATTGTTCTATTTGTCATTTTTGCTTAAATATTTATTTGACAAAGTTTTATTTCTTTCCCATACGATGTTTTAAATTTACTTGTTTATAGGTAGCATATGTAGTACTAATATCAAACAACCACTTTTCTCAATGTTAACACGTCCATCTATGCCAACGTACTGTTACCTATTATTTTTAGCGATCTTTCCATTACTCTCTTCTCTAAAAAAGCAAACCTATCCTTTTTTTTTATACTGACGGACTCTTTTGGTCTGACAAAACGGGCGTTCTCTCTTTCTCTTTGAATTTCTCTCTTTTGTAATCAACAGATGTAAAATCGTTTGCAAGAGAAAAGGTATGTAAGCGGAGAATAGGATTAGTGGTGCTTCGCTACATTAAATAAATAATAGATTGCCTCTTTAACAATAAAAAAAAACGGAAAATATACAACACGACAAATATCCTAGCAGAGAATAAATATATGTGAACCTTACCCTGCATTGTAATAGCCTAAAAATAAGGTATACTTGACAATTTTTTTTGTATGGAAGCACAGGTGATAGAATAATAATATTTTATGTCGTTATTAAGCATACATTTAAATGTTAGAGAAAAAATATTTTTAAGAAATATTAAAAACCAGCAACATCAGAGTCATTCTTATAAGGCATGTTTAGTTGAAAAGAGTCTGCAGATCGCTGTAAAACTGGTGTAAATTTGAATTAAAAAGAAGTGGTAAAATTGTATTCGGCTGCGCCGAATTTCTTTTATACTCGTTACCTTTGCCTTAATAAGCAGGAAAATTATACCCGAATGTGTCGAATCTTTTATCCACCACTCTTATCTTAAAAAAGGTAAAAACACCAAATTTTAATAATTGGCCGTGGCAGATTTTTTCCAATGTTATGGAATGCTGTGGAAATTTTTATTGTGCAGTGCACGAGTAATGAACAAAACACTTAAAAAAAGAGCGGTTTCCCGCTTTTTTTATCCTGTAGGTGTGGCGGGTGACGGATTTGGTCCATTTTCAGTACCAACGTATGTGATGGAAGTTTCAATGTTTTTGTAAATTTTGATCCAAATCTCTTAATTTTTGCGACCAGAATATAATTAGCCCAAAGATTACATAGATAAGCACGCAGACAGACGTATAGACGGATACGTCTAGACGGATTTCGAATTTCATACTGGTCAAGAACATATGGATTTTTTGTGGTTTCTGAAGTATATTTCTTAATGTTACATATGTTTTCACGGGAAAATCAAATTTCAATATTCTATTATATCAAGTGGGTGTGATTGATCCTTTCCATTTTTACACAGACGCTATGAGATGGATGGTGCAATAATTGCGAAACTTTTATCGATGTATCTGCTGTTGTTTACGAATTATGAGCCAAAAACTTAATTTGTTTTGCTTTCGAAAACAGAGGTGTTTTTAATCTACGTTGCTCCTTCGACCGATTTGGCCCATTTTCAGTAATAATCTGCATGCAAAAATTTGCAATTTCCAAATTTGAAGCCGATATCTTCATGTTTGCAGGTAGGAGAATGTTTGTTGCAGACATTACACGGACGGTTGGGCGGACAGACGTACACGGTTAAATCGATTCACAATTTGATGCTGATGAAGAATAAATAAAATTTATTGGGTCTTCGAAGTTTCCTTCTGGGCTTTACAAGCAAAACGGCTTCAGTAGTAGTTATAAAAAAATTAATATCTTATACGCAGACGGTTGTTATCTCCTTTATACTGACGGTTCTTAATCCTGTCGACCATCCACCTTCTTTTGCCGTGGTCGATGTTTGAGGACAATTTCTACTAAATCGCATGCTTCACGAAAGTGCCTCGACATTCACAAGTGAAGCCAGAGGTATTCTTCAAGATATGCACTTACCAATGATAAGAAACTCAAAAGTGTTATTGTCACTCATAGCCTGTCTGTATTAACAGCTACCCAAAATCCCTCAATTTCTAATTAGAGCATCATGAACAATTAAGAAAAACCATAACAATATTCGGAGATAAGATTAAAATACTTTGGGTGCCTAGTAGTATCGGTTTGTCAGGATATGAGCAAGCTAATCGAACGGCGAAGTTTGCTGCTTCTGCATCTCTAAATATGGACGATATCATGGAAAAGTGGGACCTTCATGGATAAGTCATAAAAAAGTGAAAGAGAAAATCGTACAAGGTAATCAACAATACCACCATTAGTACTATTCTTCTGTTAATCCGGACCTTGTTCCTCCAATATATCTAACTAATATTGACAAAGTTAAGATGAGAACGGTTGGTAGAATACATCTTGGCCATACCATTGCAACACACCAATGGATACTTAAGAAATCTTTTGCTCCAATCTGCAGTTGTGGTCAAATTCTTACAGTAAGACACTTTCTTTTCGACTGCGTATAGCTTTCTCTTATTAGAAGAATTGGTACAACTAATCCCATGGACATCCTAAAATCAACTACCGAACATTATATCAATTTAATATATTACTTTATTAAAATTACAAGGCTTAGTATTTAGTGTTCGTTTTTTTAAAAAAAGAGACGATAGCCTAGGTTGCTAGTGGTGCTGAATTCATTTATGCAGTCTAAGAAATGATTTCATTAGTCCTGAATTATAATAATAATAATAACAATAACGTCTCTTCATTGGCGCCAAGAGAATGTGTAATATTCTTTATGTGAAGTTCAAGAAGTATAAGTAACGGAAAATTTTATGTGTTAATCTTCTATTCTGGAAAATTATACTTTCCTCTAATTTGTATGTTTGAGTAGGTAATTGTTCATTTCTTTACTAACCAAACATATCGAATCAAAATGTATTACCAAATTTGCAAATTATACGGACAAAAAAATCAAAACGATAAAATATTGAAAACAAAACAAAGGCTTAGAAAAGTAAAATTAAAATAGAAAAGCTTTAGAAAGTGCCCAATCTTCCTAAAGTTAATACTTTAAGTTTCTGATTTCTCTCTAATGTGCAATACATATCACTAAAAACCTATCAGCGCTGTTATTAAAGACCGGTAATCATAAGAATAACAAATATCCGAAAAAAGAAGAATTCAAACGTGAAGCTAATTCAACTAGGCGCACAAAAATATGAAAACGAATAAAAAAACAAAGAAAGGGGAAGAAAAATGTTTTCAAATATTGTCGCTTGTGCGTTGGCAACCCTAAGGGTAAAAAGTCAATATTTGTGTGCGGAAAAATTTAAAAATTAAGAAAATTTAATATTACTAACTCATTAAACTATTTTCTACATATAAATATTAATAAAATATAGCGCGGATTAAAGTGTGTTGAGTGCGTGTCGTGAATCCACGAAGCATTGTAGTTTGACTGTATTTGCAGGATTAAAACTTTGTCTGTCTTTTTCTGACATTGAAAATATAACAAAAGAAAAGAGGTGCCCAAATATTTTATTGCACTGGGCCTTTCAGTGTTGCCCAAAGCAATGGTGGTGTTGAAACTGTTCTTATTAATACTGTGAACTTTATACTAAAAAGCAAAAAAAAAAAACAAAAAATAAAAATCATAATGAATAATTCAGCAGAAGGTTCCGGTCAAGAAACCAATTCAATGGAATGGCAAATTTCATGGGCATCTCGCCTGAATAAACGTAAGCAAACTAGTCCTAATAAAGTTGTTAACTATAAAAGACCTACACAAAATGCTAGTTCTACAAACCGTTTCTCGATCTTAATCTCCGATGAGAATGAAATTAATGATAGCAGCACCAATAATGTTAACGATAATGAAAAAACAGTCTCTCCCAAGCCACCGCAAATTATAATTCCTAGTGTAGAAAACATAAAAAACATGATTAAGGCGTTTTCGTCCGTTATTTCTGAAAAAGACTTCAATTATAAAACCATGAAAGATGGCCATGTCAAAGTATTAACTAATTCTGTTGACTCGTATAGAAAATTAGTCAATTATTTATGTGAAAGTAAAATTCAATTTCACACCTACCAAATCAAGAAGGAGATGGCAGAAAGCGTAGTGTTAAAAAAATCTACACCATTCCACTTTATGTGTAGATATCAAAAACGACAATGAAAAGCTAGGCTTCAAAGTGCGCAATGTCTCCAACGTCTACCGCAGATTTACAAAGGAGCCGCTACAAATGTTCTATATACATTTAGAACCAAACACTGACAACAAAAGGATTTATGACATGAAATATTTCAACCATGCTGTCGTTAAAGTCGAAGCTCCTTTAAAATCTAGAGACATCTCTCAATGTCATAGATGTCAAGGTTTTGGACATACGCGAACGTATTGTACTAAGCAAATGTGGTTTGGATCATCTAATCAAGACTTGTTCTAAAAAAGACAATACCCCTCCAAAATGTGTAAATTGCTTACAGAACCACCCGGCCAATTATAAAGAATGTTCGGTGTATCAGTAATTACTTAAAAAGAGACTTGTTAATTCTTTTCCGCGCAGATCAACTCAAGCCCAGTTGCCTTGTAACTATTCCTACAATCAGGAAGAATACCGTCCGCTTAATAGCCAAAACGAAATTCCATCTAATGATGTTTTGCCTGATTGTAGTAACAATAACCTTAACAAACAAAAATACGCAGATGAAAAATCCCAATCCTTTTTCAAAAATTGAAGACTTAATCCATAAGCAGGTTGAGTTGACAAACACTCTTATCGATGTCACTTTTAATCTCTAAATTATGCAAATAAGTCTACGAATCGGTATATGGAATGCTAATGGACATTCCAATCACATTCGCGAAGTCGAAGTTGTCCTTCATTTCAATTCAATATTCGACATCCTTCTCATATTATTAATGGTTATAACCTAATTACTGCCAATCACCGTGATGATAGATCTCATGCTGGCTCTGCAATTCTAATGAAATCTACTATTGACTACAAAACTTCTAATGTCTCCAGAAAGTCATACTTACAAGCTTTTTGCATTAAAGTAACAACGGTTCTGATATTTCAATCTGCGCAGTTTACTTTACTTCCCGGTTTTCTTTAAAGCATAACGATTACGATGATTTCTACAAGCATTTAGGTGCGAAATTTATTGTTGCAGGTGATTTCAATGGCAAACATCCATGGTGGGACTAGCTAACCCGAGAAGAAGAGAGCTGTACAAATCCATCCATAATAACAACTATTATGTTCTGTCATCTGGGAGTCCCACATATTGGCCATCTGATTTGAGAAAGATTCCGAGCTTAATAGATTTCGCGGTGTATTCTGGAATTCCTATTAATCTACTCCATATTTGTGCTAATGTTGACCTCAGCTCTGATCACTCCCCATTGATTGTCAACTTCAACACGACGCTTCACTACCTTTCAACTAAATACAATATCATCAATCGTAGAACTAATATTGCAACTTTTAAGGATTGGATCGAAGACAATTTAAACCGTAACCTGAGCTTCCAAATCTCTTCTGAAATTGACGCTGCGGTAGAACATTTTACTAACCTTATTCATCAAGCTGGTTTTATATGTACTCCTAAAAACGCAGTCGAAGCTAGATATAACAATAATTACGTCAGCCTTGAAGTAAGGCAAATGATCAGGAACAAAAGGAGATTAAGGAAACAATGGCAAAACAGTAGGAAACCTCTCGAAAAAAGGAATTTAAACAGAGCTACAAAGACTCTGCGTTTACGCCTTGCTGAGATAAAAATGAGTAAATTAATAATTTTTTAATCAACATTAACTCAGGAATGTTTGATGAACATTGTTTATGGAAAGCTAGCAAATATCTTAAACGACCGACAAGGCGAATAGTTCCTTTAAGAAATAGGTCTGGAAATTGGTGCAGAAATGACAAGCAAAAAGCTGAAAACTTTGCTGATTATCTCAAAGAAACTTTTCAGCCGAATAAACTCAGTGGCGCTTCTAGCACAGAAGAAATAGTGAAGTTTTTAGACAGCCCGTGTCCTCTTGATTGGCCTACGAAACGTGTATCGGTTGATGAAGTGAAAGAGGAAGTGAATAAACTAAATATTAAAAAATCTCCTGGTTATGATTGCATAAATGGAATAATTATTAAAACGTTACCACCTAAAACTCTTACCTTCTTAACGTTAATTTTTAACAATATGCTAAGACTGAATCACTTTCCATCTCAATGAAAATGTGCGGAAATAATTATGGTGGCCAAACCAAATAACCAGAAAATATTGTAAGCTCGTACAGACCAATTAGTTTATTGGTAACATTTTCTAAAATATTTGAAAGAATATATCTACAAAGATTACTCCCAGTCCTAGAACAGAAACTTATTATCCCTGAACACCAGTTCGGTTTTAGGAAAAACCATGGTACCGTTGAGCAATGCCATCGTCTCGTTTCATATATTAAAGAAGCCATTGAAAGTAAAAATTATTGCGGTGGTGTATTCCTAGATGTAGAAAAAGCCTTCGATAAAGTCCGGCATGATGGTCTACTTTTTAAACTTAAAAGACTTGTCCCGACACCGATGTATTTGCAGCTTCAATTTTATTTGCAAAACAGACATTTTTGTGTCAAAGTCGAAAATGAAAGGTCCAATATGTATAAAATTGAAGCTGGTGTTCCCCAGGGAAGTGTCTTAAGTCCAATACTATATACAATATTCACTTCAGATTTTCCGACCGCTGACAATATTTTAACTGCAACGTATGCTGATGATACATCAATATTGTTTTCATCTCGAGATCCTAGAAATGTTTCCTACGAGCTACAAATTCATCTCAACAATATTTCGCTTTGGCTAAACAAATGGAACGTCAAGATTAACCCTGAAAAATCCGCGCATATTACGTTCACGTTAAACAAGGGCTCTTGTCCTTCACTATTTCTGAATGGCAATAACATCCCAGCTAATAATTGCGTGAAATATCGTGGCCTGTACATTGACCAAAAGCATGGATAAATCACGTAAAAGCTAAACGCCAGCAACTTGATTTTAAAACTAAAAGGCTCTATTGGTTAATTCGTCCAGAATCTCAACTTAATCTGAGAAATAAATGTATGTTATACAAGAGCATTCTCAGACCTATTTGGACCTATGGCGTACAATTATGGGAAAATCAATCTAAGACACTTCGTCTTATTGCTAATGCTCCATGGTTCGTCCGTAACAAAACGATTCATGATGACCTGGATATCCCCTTCTCCAAAGCCTCCAAATACCTAGACAGATTGAGTAATCATACAAATATTTTGGCAATATGTCTTTTAGTTGAATCCAACGAGGTAAGAAGATTAAAAAGACGCCATATATTGGATCTCCCATTTAGTAGTTAATTTATATTTGTTCGTTATAATAATTCGATGTTTCTTCTTATTTTTATATAACGCTTATTTCAACTTTTTCACATATTATATCTATATATTACATTGCTCCCTTTAGGGAACAATAATCTCTATTATATTTCTCCATAATTATCCATAATATTTACTTATTATCTTTTAGATAGATAGATTGTAAATTAATGCACTAATAAAAAAAAAAAATATTGTCGCTCATCAAAAATTTTCTTTTGATAATATAGGGAGATAAGGTTTCAAATTGTTAAAATATTTGTGCGTCAAGAATGTCAAAGTGCCAAATAACTGTTGTTAAAAAATTTTCGCTTATAGAAATAAATACAATAATGATAATAAATAATAAAAGGAAAATATAAAAAGTTGTTTGATTATTGAATCTAGCGACCGACGTTCTGAGACCAAAGCGTCTGCCGTTAGAGACTTGGAATCTCCGAAATCGGTATAACAAGCAAAAAATTGCTTAGCGTGATAAATTTTCATCACAAATACATTCCAAAATTAGTGAAATTTTTAACTCGATTCATTCTGTGATCAATAAAACACTAAAAACTTTAGTTTGGGATAATAATAGCCTGAAATAATAAAGAGTACAAAAAAGAGTTTCGCTTAAAAGGTATTATCAAACCACATTAATGGTGAAGCGAAGTTTCTTATCTATAGGTGCTTCAAATGTTATAATTGTTGGAACCAAGCTTCTGTATGTGGCATTACTTTGTGCAAGCTTTAAATACCATCATAATTCACTAATTTTGACAATTACTCATCATATATTTTTAATTTTTAATCGTGTCTCCTAGCGATACGTATTTTGCTTTTCTTCATACATTATGACCATGCTCTAATTGTTGGATATACTAATAATATGAGTTTGAAACCTATCTTCCTTTTTGTTATATAACGCAGTAACATGTTTTTTATTTGAATTTTTCTCCCTCGTACACCACAATCTCCAGCGTAAATTTGCGTCGATTAACTAAATTTGTTTTTGAGTATGTCGCTTTCGTTACAAACCAGTGCATCAACGAAACTTGCAATGGTTCAAAGCTGGAGTATAAATCAAGGGTATGTCTGTAAGTACAATCCAAGAAATTTGCGGAAATGAAAGGGGCCTTCCTTTTCGTTCATATCATTTTCTTATTGTTAGTGAATCAGCAGCTTAATTAAATAGCACAGCAAGAAGATCGCTAGGAGGTATCACAATTTGATTGACGACGTTCATTTGTTTGATTTGAACAAAAAAAAACTAGCATATGCGAGGGGGCAGCTTTTGTAACCATAATTGTAGGCTCGCCAGAACTAGATAAACATAAATCTGACAGATATGTTATGACCTGTTGACCTCAACAATAGCTAGAAATTCGAGCGTAACTTTAAATCCGAGACGCATACAATCCAAACTCGAATAGTTCAGCAGCCAGCTCGACAAGTTTCTGTACGTCGGTTTCGTGCAAGAAGATATTTCTATTCCAGGCCAGAGGACAACCAGACTATGAACATCTATACACTTAAGCATGTCTATTGTTCCCATATTGAACAAGGATATGACAGGACGACCCTCTTCTAGATCGGAAGATAATCAGGTACATCTGCACGCTTGCATATATCTGCCGGCTCCGTACCGTCTACCAACTCTTAGCACAGAGAAAATATTACAATTGAGTTTTAAGTGACTTTGACGAAGGGCACGGAAACATGTTTTTGTCTTAATAATGACCTAACGCAAAGGAAAGAAGATTTCGCTCTTAACGTTGACCAAACGGTGAGCGTATAACATGTATCAGGTGGCCTGAAAAGTTCATAGGCTGACATATAGATGGCGGTACTAGTATTAAATCCATATGTAATGGTACCATTTGAGCACTAAATTCTGCATTATTCTTTCAAATTTATTCACAAAAGAATTTAAACACGAAAAAATTAATATTTTTAAAATCTTCTACATGCTAGGTATGTAAATTAACTATTTTGATTGTTTTTAAGTCAAATTTAAACCAGTTATATTGCAGACCGCAGAGTCCTTTAAGGTTAAAATTCCTCGCGATCAAGTCTTGGGTTACTATTCTTTAATACTTTTCAAAAATAATCTTCTGTAATAATCAAATACATACTTATTAATATCCTCGAATATTATTATGCCACTATTGTCCTTTTATTCTCCTATTACGTGCCCTCCCCCCATGCCTCCATTTGTACGGCAACCAAAAAAACTTTGACAGTTTAGGGTTAGTAAAGTTGGATCATTAGACGAGAGAGCAATGTGTTTTCGTTGTTGAACAATATTTAAAAAATAATTAATGTTTGGCGGCCGCAGTTCAAAAATGGCCGGAATATTGATTTAAGCTCGTTAACATTTAACTCCATAGAATTTCTTTTTGTAGGGTTATTAGAAGCCAAAGGTGTATCCATATCAGCAAGCCTACAATCATCCATGCAATGAAGGAGCAAATTCAACGCTGTAATAACAAAATTTAGCCATATTTGTACAAAATGGTCATGGAAAATTTCGATAAAAGAGTGCGTATGTGTCTGCAAAGCCGTGGAGGCCATTCGCCCGATGTGTTATTCCACATATGACCCCATTCTATGTACATTATGATTTAATAAGAAACTTATAATTAAAAAACATCTGTTTTCTATTTAATTCAAAGCTCGCCTAAATTTTGGAACATCCTTTATGTGAATGTATAGCATATAAATACTTGCTGCATAACAGCAAAATATATCTGGTAACTCACCGCAAAGTTTCAGTTTTATTGTATATTTCATCAATTATTTGACATTGATCTCAAATAATTCATTTTACAGATTTGGTTTTTAAATTTCATCTTGGAGAATTCACTCGGCTCCGATAAACTAAACCAAGTAAAAGCATTATAGTATGGCGAATCGCACCATTAAATATAAATGCCAGTTTGCCTAATAGAATTCGTTACTTAAATTCGTGAAAAAACATGAAAACTTATAAACATGTTAGGGTGTTGCCCAAAAGCTCACGTGATCCAAATTTGGTAGTTAATTTTTATGTTATTATAAATTACAATTAAGAACTCATATTTATCGTAAAATATTATAATTTGGATCTTTTTGCCATATAAAGGCTCCCTTTTCATGCGAACACTTATTTAATGTGATTTACCTGGAGCAGATCTACGTGGTTCCAATATGATATAATCAATTTCTATGTCAAATTACTATTAGAGACTGACTTTCATCATAACGTACTAAAAATTAAACCGTTTTACCATATGAAGGCCTAGTTTTTGTAAGAAAGGTTATGTGGGAGGTGGTTCAAAACTTGGTCCCATGCGATCGAAATTTCTCACATTTATTTTGTATACCAAAATATTAGTTTTTACTGAGTTTTGTCGAAAAATATCAAGAATTGAAATTTTCGTGACATAAACACTTTCCAAATTAAGCGGTATATGGGGGGTGGTCGTACAAAGAGTCCAGCCAAAAATCGATTTTTAATAAGCTTGATTTTTGAGCCTAAAGACACTTGTCAAACTTACTTTCGTTAAAATATCTCAAAAAGTGCGACCTGCAGGTTAAACACAAAAACGCTTGGGATTTTACAAACACATCCATATAAACATGTAACACAAGCGGTATAGCCTATAAAAATATTTCATTGCATTCATGTGCATTGATAAATATATGTATGTGCACTATAAGTATATATACACTAGCAATGCTAAAAGCACAACAGATGCTTACTGTAACCGCATCGCTGCACAAAAACAAACCTAGAAACATCATTGTATCACACAATTATTTATCATGAATGGAAAACAATTAAAATGTCAACAAAAGACAACAGGCAGCAGCAAAGCGTAGTAAACTAGATTGCCGCTATCTACCTCTCTCCACTTTCATAGAATATCCTCTTCTACATGATTTAACATATTAAGTTAACTAACAAAAATTATACAATTGTGATGAAAATTTTGTTGATATTTCATACACTGAAGTACGATGTAGTGCTCATTAAGGTTGTTAAATGTTTTTACTTGATTTCGAGCAAATAATAATATAGCGACTTTTCATTTAGTAATAAAACCAATAAATGCCTTAATTCTAGTTCCTAAAGCAAAAATAATCAAACCATTGTTAATCGATTTTTTTCTCTTTATATCGTACGCCACACGTTGTGCAGAGTATGTTAACTTTATGCGGATGGACGTAACACCTAGAAGTTTTTTCAGATAATCCCTTCTTTTTCAATATCGATCGAGTTAGTTTTCTAAATCGATTTATGTATAACGTCCAATTTGAAATCGGTAGCAAGTAATATTTTGACATATAAAATAAATATGCAAAATATGCGTCGGATGGGTTTTTTGAACCAGTTTGTATATAACTGTTCTTATGAAAAGTTAGCCTTTGGATGGACGGAAGATCTAATTTTTAACGTTTTAGGATACAAATGATTTCCTAGTGATAATTTGACATAAAAATTAATTTTACCGGATTTGAACCATGTAGGTCGATTTTTCGGACCCCACTCCGAGTAAGTGTTCTCATAAAAAGTAAGTTTTCATATAGGAACAAACTCTAATTTTTATTACCTTATGGCAGATGTGGTAGAAAAACAAAAATAAGATCTTTGACAGAAAGATTAAATTTTTTAAATGTGGATCACGTCAATTCACGCAGTTCACGTCCATTTTTTTGGGTATTGTATTGGGTAAAGTGGTGTAGGGCCGTTAAAGGTCAGATTTGTTCGACGAAAATGTTTTGTGTCTAAACGTGTTTTATTTACTTTTTCAGTTGATTTCCGTGAAAACCTTGTTTTTATGACAGAGTATGTTCCAGTCGGTGCTGAATGTGTGTAAAATGTGGTGAGAAAATCTCTTAGACAACGTGACTGCAACGCCTACTTTCTTAAGCATATAAAAGAGTTGCTCACTTCCAAACTGGAGAGTTACGCAGTTTAAATGAAACACATACGCAAATTTAGAAATATCTACATAAATAATAACATTAGCCCATATAAAAATGTCGAGCTTGTAGGCGATTAAAACCTGCAGATAGATTTTATTCAATATATGCTGATAAAATTAAATTTTAGGATTATCTGTAGCTATTGCTATTATTAAACTCGGTATCTTTTCTATTACTTACTATGAAAGCCTGTGCATATGTGATAGAGGTGAGTATATGTCTGAAATTCTCATATTTTGTTAAAGGTCAGTCGTTAAATTAAAAGTCATATATGTAGTATATATGTAGCTATTGTGCTGAATTTTTTGTATTGGATTTCAGAACCCTAAACAAAAAGCTCGATACGGCAATCAACAGCGAAACTGAAAAGAAACTCAAAGTCAATACTATGTGTTTATTGTGTAAATATATAAATAAAGTATTATGTCTACATACATATGTGGCAATATATGTATTCGATGTAAACGTAACAGTAGTAATACATACAGTCGTTTACACATTTCTATAAACAAACTTATCGTCAAAATTAGCCGTCATGTGTACGATGACGATAAATGTTTGCAGTGTGTTTAACAAAATTCCATTTTGTGTTTTTGTTAAAGATTTTAATTGTTTTTTCCCTCTGTTTTTTACAGATTTGATCTAACCGTGTGTAGTCTGTATGCCATCTGCGTCTATGTGTACTTATAGAAAATATGACCTAGGCCTTTAAGTGTTACCGGAAATATTTTTTAGCCTAGAGTAGATGTTAAAAACTAAAATTCTTTTCATATTTATTTGGAGTAAAAACATTTCGTTTAACTTCTTGAGATATTTAAAGCCGACTGTCTTAACGAATATGGTTGGAAAATATTCTATTTTAAGACATAGTATTTGAAACTTCTTTTTGTATTGAGTGCTAATGCCAAATATCAAAGTAAAAGGATTTAAAAAATTAGGGGCAGCCCGAGCGTCATTTGCATTAGATACTATAGTTGTTTACTATAGATGTCATGGTATTGAAGGTTAAAAAATAAAATAATGCTGTTTGACAAATGATGTTTAACTAGATTTGACCAAATATTCGCCTTTAAACTATTCTTGTTTTTTGCAGTTGCATTTTTTTTGGTAATCTATATATATATATATAATCTATATATATATATATATATATATATATATATAGTACAGTATCAAATTTGGAAACCATTTATACATGTCCCTCCGTCCGTGTGTCCGGCTACTAAGCTCTCGCAAAAAGTAGGATATCGGGCTAAAATTCGGCAACATTAAAAGATCGCCGACGCAGACTGGTATTGAAAACTAGCCGAGTCAAAAGATGCCAGCAGTGCAACATAAACAAAACGTCTGCTTTCTGAATTTTTTGTTCGTAACGCATAAACAATAGCAAATACGCAGTCATGCCTACCCAGCGTCGCGGAAACGGTAATCTTATCTGGCGGATGGACGAAATCTCTATTGGACGGGCTATTGAGATGCCCAAAATAATTTGATACCCATCAACCTGTATGGTTTTCTTCGATGCAATCTTCTATGTTGGGGACTCCGAAGTTGGGTCCGATGAGCCCTGAATGTACTTTTCTTTTAATGTAGACTGATTATTTAATGGCGTTAAAATTTGTTTGAAAAAAAGTTACTTAATACATAGGTAAACTTTGTAACGGTGATCTATAGCTGGGGTATTACTCAGGACTCTCCTGCATAGTCCGTCCCAAGAAAATTTATAAAATAAGAATAATGAAGCGAAACTTTCAGTTTGACTTGAGGTAGTGTTTTTTTATCTATTTGTACTATTTTCGCCTTATATTAAGGGTTCGTAATTAAGCAGCGCAGGACACAGGAAAAGAGATGACTCCAGGGGCAATGAAGCCAAAGAATACGGATCGAGCAAAAAAATTCCAAAGAAAAGAAGATCCACGGGTGGACAGCCAAGAGGAAAAAATCC
Source organism: Glossina brevipalpis (assembly GCA_000671755.1). Classification (NCBI taxonomy): domain Eukaryota; kingdom Metazoa; phylum Arthropoda; class Insecta; order Diptera; family Glossinidae; genus Glossina; species Glossina brevipalpis. The sequence goes on along the minus strand of KK351277.1, from coordinate 149,514 downwards.
CGGGAAAAAAAGTGAAAACTGAGAAAAGAAGAAACCTCCAAAAGTAAAAACGAGCAAAGTGGGCTGGTCACGTCGCGGTTGTAACTCTCTATCGATGAGTCGCAATGATATAATTGACGCGGGTTTCTGTGGAAGAACACGTGAGTTACTTATAGCGGCAGCGATGGGTGAGTCATTAAGCGTCCAAGATGAAAAGGAGTTTCCGCGGAATAGCTCCAGTTCACTTCTAGGAGAGCCTTAGTATGGAGGACTGGCAGTATTGTCCATACTGACCTTCAAATGAGTATTCCAAAACCTCCACTTGGTTCAAGCGAATCCTTCGAATGAAGAACTACCAATTTTCTCCAGTCGCACTTACCCCTCAAACACCGCTAAACCTATCGAGGAGACCGTATTCTCCACACTGACCTCACAAGTGAGTATTCCAAAACCTCCACTTGGTTCAAGGGAATTCTACGAGTGAAGGAGTCTTCTGCACTCGGAGTCTTCCCTTGAACACAATTAATGTCCAAGTTCGTTGTTGAAAAGGAAAATTCCCTAATTGTCAAAAACAAGTAGAAGAAATGACTCACCGCGTCTACGGCTACTCGCAAAAAGGAATAAATATTAATTTTTCAAAATGTTTTTATACCTTTTCCTGGTTGCGCTGCTTTACAAATTATATTAATATGTTATAAGGCACATGTACATTGCATTTACCAATACGCATGCACGCACTGCCACTGATGCACAACTGCTGTGTGATGTTTAGCTTTATTCATTGTGTGACATCTGCCAAAGCATACACACACACAAATGGATAACTGTGGTGTGATCCTTACCGTTATGCATGGTGTGACATCGACGGATGCATACATACACACAGATGCATAACTGTGGTATGATCTTGAGCTTTATGCAGTTATACTGGCCAATGCATGTATATGGCCGTATGCGTGGCAGATATTTGTTTTTTTTACCTTAATTGGGGAAAGATGCTTAGAACAATTAACGGTTCTGACCGTTAATCCTCCAACGCAAATATGAATAAGTATGTTAGAAATGAAGAAAAATGTATTTTGAGTAATGAAAATGAATAAGTAACAGAAATAAGTAAACATATTGCGTCAAAAAAAAGAAGTTACTGAAAGAAAAAATAGCAAAAAAAATATAAAAATAAGGATAAGATAAAGTCATGATAAAAACAAAGATAACAAATTAAAATAAAGATAATGAATGAATGCTCGTAACGAGGCGGATGCTTCAGGGGTAAAGTGAAAAGGCACGAAACGACCCACCATGTTCCTTAACAACCCGATACCACTTGCCTTGGTATTTGAGATAATAACGCCCTCGGCCAATTGGTGTTTCCTCCTTCAACTTCTCGAATGCGGGGTGGTCTTCCGGCAATGAAGAAATCACTTCAGAAAATCGCAGGTTCGGAATGCGGCCAGCGTGCCCTTGTTGCCTGGCTATAGTTTTATTCGTGTTAGCCAGGATCGGCAGTTATTGATGGCTTCTTTCTGGGTACACCAATCATGTGGGAGGTCTGCCGCATCCTATTCTGTCGATTTACGAATTAAATAACGTAGAGTGTTTTGGACAACGAAAACTCTGCAATTGGCTTTATTTTGTTGCTGCGTGACTTCCACTACAGTGAACGGAAATACTTCAGCGGTGACTCGTATTTCTGGAGCGCTGTTTCATGGAATCCATTATTGGTATTTGGCTCTTTTTTTCTTCGTCCAAATTCGGATTATAGATGATCGCCAACTTGGCCTCTCGGTCAATTTCGGGGTAAAAAAAGGGCGAGAAGATGTGGATCCTTACATTGATTTCCCTCTGTAACACTTTCCTTACTTACAACCCGTGGAACTCTATGTTTGTGTCATTCTGCCAACGTCCAGCCGCTAATCTTACATAATCATCCAGATAGTTGGTGAGAGAATTTTTAGCGGCTTGATAACTTAACAGGATGTTCTGCCTTAATGTTGTCATCGTAATTGTTGTGTTTAACTCGTAAGCAAGAAATCACTATGCAATTAGTTGTGAAGAGAATTTGTAAGAGGATATTTTCATCTATCGTAAAGCTGAATTCCTTTGATATGTTCCTTTCTTGTATGTTTAGTAGGCTTGCTCTTATTTTCATTTAAACCATTTTTTTTTAAATATTGATTTATTTATTTTTTTTTCCTCTTTTTATTTTTTTATTTTTTCATATAACCAGTAGCTTCCGACACAGTATTTATGGCTAAAGATAACTCGGGTAAATAGATGTCCCAGTGATATTGAGTGTCTCTTGCCTACTATGCCATCATGATTTTCAAGTTCCGATTTGCACGTTCTGTTGGGTTTTCTTGGGGGTGTAAGGTGCAGTAAATTGCTGTCGTGAACCCATCTCTACTAAAAATTACCAAACTGGCGACTCGTGCACTGCTTGTCTTTATCTGTTATCAAGACTTTGGGTGTTCCAAACCTGGATAGAAGTCGCTCATGGAAAGCTTTGATTAATGTAGCCGTGGTAGCTCGACGTAACGGGATGATTTCTGCCCATTTTGTGAATTTATTTAGGAAGACAAGGGCCATATTATTTCCCGAAGTAGACCTGGGTAGCGGTCCGATTAAATCCGCGCTAATAGTGCACCATGGTTCCTTTGGTAGTTCGGTTAACATTTTCCCAGCTTGTTTTTGTTGATGGGCTTTATAACGCTGACATAGGACACAACTGCGAACGTAGTTTGCAATCTCTCGAAATATACCCGGCCAGTAGTAGAAACGGGCAATCCTTGCAGTAGTGTTCTGTATACCCAGATGCCCAGTGCTAGGCTGATTGTGATTTTCTTGTAAGACCCGATGACGTTCATAGGAAGGTACACATAGCTTCCATTGGCACGCTTCTTCGTCTCCAGCACGTGAATCAATATGAAGGTATACTCTGCCATTTGTTATGATGTAATCCTGATATAAATGAGGAGTCGGGGTTATTTTTGAAACCAATTTATTTATGCACTGGCACGATTCCATCTCGACTTTCATACGTCTCATCTGTTCTATGTTTGCGGGAGGTTGACGGGATAGCGCGTCGGCGATTACGTTGTACTTTGTTTTTCGATATTCCATTTCATATGATAACTATTGAAGTTCCAAGACCAGAAGAGCAACCCGTCCTGTGAGATTCTCCGTGGTATTAAGCCATGTTGAGGCTTAATGATCTGTTACTACTTTAAAGTGGTATCCTTCCAAGTAAGGTCTCAGCTTTCTTATTCTCCACACAGTGCCCAAGCACTCCTTCTCTGTCGTTGAATAATTCGTTTCTGCGCCTTTCAGTCGACGACTGGCGTAGACGATTACTCGTTAGGCCCCGTTTTGAAATTGAGTCATTACAGCTCCCCATCCAACGTTGCTGACATCTGTCTGTAAGATAAATTGTTGTCAAAATCGGAATAGGCCAATACTGGGGCTTCCGTGAGGTGGCGCTTTAATTCGTCGAAGGCATGCTGTTCTTTTTCTCCCCATTTCCATTGTCTCTCTTTTTTTAATAGAGACGCCAATGGATGAGTTACTTCCGTGTAATCGGAAATGAACCTGCGATACCATGAGGCTGTTGCCAAACTATACCCTAATTCTCTGATGTTTCTCGGTGGTTTTAGATCCTTTATTGCAGCTATTTTGTCTGGGTTGGTGCTGATACAAATGGTTTCACATTTGGCCTAATAACTCGATCTAGTGTTCGTTTGAACGTTCCTGGAGCTGAATGGAGTCCAAAAAGTATAACGGGCCATTGGAAAAGTCCTCTGTAAATGCTGTCAATTTCTTGCTTGCTGAATGCATGGGTATTTGGCAATAGCCATTTTTAAGTCTATTGTCCTAATACACTCAGCTTCCTTTAGCTTATCGAGAATGTGTTCAATCTTTGGGAGTGGATAAGCATCGGGCGTTAATCTACTATTTAATATGCGGTAATCGACACACATTCTCCATTCCCCGTTTCTTTTAGGCACTAATACCACAGGAGCTATACGAGCTGTTGGATGGTTCCACCCATCTTGTCTGAATCAGTTGGTCTAGTTCCTTGGTCAATATCTCTTACATGGCCGTATTTTTACGGCCTTAGTTTAACGGGAGTGTCATCCTTCATTCGAATACAGTGGCTTGTGATGTGAAATGGCCCGTTGATAGTGTCAAAAGCGACTATTTCCTTTTTTAGGAGATCCTTTATATTTTCCGGTGTAGTATTTTGTAATACTGATGTTTCGTTAGTTTGGTTGATAGATGTCTCTTCTGAAGACGCTGGGTTGTTGACTGCTGACTTTACGTCTTATAATCTATTGTATGTTTTGAGGTCTTCTAGGGATGGCTCCCTGTGATAGCTTAAATCTGACAATTATCGACAAATTACCTTTCTCTAGGAAGTCCATACATAGCGTGAGCTGGTCCGCCGCCATGTCCATCATAATTATTGGAAGCTTGAAGCTCCTATTGCCAATTTCGACGTTTGCAGTCAATTCTCCTTTGCTGACTTGTAGGGACCCGTTCGCCATCCTGTTGCAAGTGATTATCTGTCCTGTTGAACGGATGTAAGGGATAAAGTTTATCATGTACTCTTGATAATGCTTTTTGTTGCTCCCGTGTCTATTATGCCAGTCAGGTGCAGGCCTCCAAAATTCACAGTGGCGACAAAATTGTCACTTTCTAGGCGTATGGCTGCTCGCTTGGGTTGCAACATCAGTTCGTCGACATCAGGTTGATACTGACATTGACATCTGATGATTCGGAGCCATTGCCTACATTCGTCCCTCTTGCTTATGTTTTAAGTTCTCTCTTGCAACAATCCTTAGTTCGTATATTCTGTCGTCCGCAGTCCTAACAGAATAGGATCTGCGGATTAATGCAAGCATTGGCGTAGCGGCCATCTTGACTACATCAATGACAAATCTACCGTTGATTTGGGATAGGTGCGGATATCGTGGGTCGTGTAGCGGCCTGCGGACGCCGTATATTCGCTGTTGGCAGTTCTGATGGTATGTCTTCACATCTCTATGCCACCAATATCATCTCTTGAAGGTCTGCAAATGAATTATTCCCGAGGAATCACTGATATTCCCTTTTGTTATTCCTATAAATTCGATCCAACTTTTGTTACAAAGTGTACTCAGTATGCCGCATGAGATTTTGCATGCGTAGTGCGTACGTTATAAATGTTTCCTGAGTTTGCTGGTACGTTTGCCGGATTCCATCATCTAAACTCTAGTGAATATAAAAAAATTTTTAAGAAACCTTGTTTAAACGTGGTCCAATCATTCCAGGCTCGGCGATTGTTTCTGAACCACATCTGGGCTTGACCTGAGAATAGTTCGCCCATTAACCGTGGCATGACGGTAAGTGGTAGTTCGTTCACTTCGCATAGATTCTCGATTCTCTCTATGAATTCTAGGCGGGTCGGTTCCGGACCTTATCCATAGCTGTACTGTATGACATTGTTGTTTGAACGTGCCGTCTGGGACTGCTGCTGTGTCACCCGCCTTCCGGAAGTTGCAAGGTTGCTGTACGCGGCATGTAAATTGTTTCCAACTCTTCGAGACGTTTGATTATCTCTGGCTTGGAATCTGGTGGACAGGCCAGCACATATAAGGCCTTTCGCATGTCATCGACTGTTCTTTTATTCTCCAGGCCCATTTCTCCGGAGATCTCACACAATTCCTCCTTTTTGAAAGCGTAGATCTATGATGTTTTCGCCATGCTGGTTTTCCTTATTCTTTTGCTGTTGTCGGCTGATGATTGTTTTCCTCCATTTATGCTTTTCTTATTCTTCTGTTGTGGCTGACTGTTGGTTATTATTTTTTTTTTTTGCTTGTCTAAGCGTGAGATTTTTTCTGGACCAAACTGAATTAGTCCCTGCTCGGACGTCACTTTTAATTATAGCTGGGGTACTACTCAGGGCTTTCAAGTATAGTCCGTCCCAAGAAAATTTATAAAATAAGAATAATAATGTGGGAGTTTCAGTTTGATTTGAGGTGGTGTTTCTTCTTGATAAGATAGAGTGATGATAAAATGATAAACTCAAAGATAACAAATTGAAATAAAGAAATGAAATAAGGATAATGAATGCCTGTAACGAGGCGGATGCTTCGTTACAACTTACACAATCTACAGAACTCATCGTAACAAAAAAAAGTGTGTTACTTACATAAACATAAAATGCCTAAGAAGAAAACAAAAGGCAATATCAGGTTGGATTGACAGCAATTATGTATGAAACGACAGAGCCGGTGTTACTAGTTGTCAATATGTTAGTCCTTATACTTGCTCCAAATGTTGACGATGAGTTCTCTACCAATTTACAGGTGACAACAAACCCATTGACCACAATTTTTTGTTATCCGATGTGGCGTTGGTCTGCAACAGCGACTAATATGCGTAAAAAAAAAGAATTAGGCAGACTTAAAACATTCATATTAAGTTTTATAATTGAATAGTATCGTAGTATTTTTAAGGGAAGTGCCTGATAAAGACCATTCATATGCCAAGTCTGCAATTGATGATTCTGATTTAAAATTCTTTTCTTCCAGTAGATGCTTATATAAAATACTTTGAAATTTGTATTAATTCCTGCAAACTTTTATTTTCGAGACGCATACTTGTTCTGGCTTCCAAATCGCATTTTTCGGCTATCGGCCTTCTGCATAACAGCAACTATTCCAGTAACTTTCTCACACTATTCGCTCGCAGATATATAAATTCACTACTGTAAATAACACCGATCTTGTTTTCATATAAAAATATTTCAAGAAAGACATGAAGCTTTTTTCTTTTATTTCCCACCACTGTTCTGTTACTTTAAGTTTTTTCATATGTCCCTTTTGTTTTTTTATGATCGGTCTTTGTCAACATAGATTTGGCACACAGAATTTTCAATGATTGTATAAAAACAAAATTTTATAACATGTGACAAATTAATTTTAATCTTTTTTCCTGAAAATGAAGTGGGTAAAGTAGTTTGCGCTCAAACAATTAGAAACATGCTCCATCGGGCCAATTTGAATGGTAGAAGAGTACGAGTTAAACCTCTAATTAGCAACCGCAATAAAAAGGTACGTATGGAATTTGCAAAAACCCATTGTTCGAAAGATTTTTCATTCTGGAAACGGGTTATGTTTATCGACGAATGTAAATTCAACATATTTGGGTCCGACGGTAAACCTTACATGTGGCGTAATCGAATGAATCGATTTTAGGAAATATGAAACCAAATGTGAAACATGGCGGTGGTGGCGTCATGGTTTGGACATCCTTT
>KK351277.1:120451-141850 GCA_000671755.1 Glossina brevipalpis | reverse complement strand
TTGAATAATATTGTTAAAAATCAAAATTTTTCTTTTTTGGTTTTTGTTATTAAAAGTTAGTGAAATAAGCTATAAAAAATTAATACTGAACTTTTCTCAAATTATATTTTGGGTATAAAAAATCGGACAAAGAAAAAAAATGTTGTGGTGTACGACTTTGGCTTTTACCCACTGTATATATATATAGAGCTTCGAAAACTGCCTAAAGTGTATATATTCCTCATCAGTGTCAAATCCGCACTCTACCTATACGTATTCATTCACCCGTCTGTCTGTCTACCTATCTGTGTAATATGTGCGATAATAGTTTTCTCAGTCGCAAAAAATAAGGCATTTGGATGAAATTTAGCTAAAACATTGGAAGTTTTATCACATTGAAAATAGGTCAAATCTGTTTTCGAAAGCAAAAAATTATTATATAAAATAATAAAAAATAATATATATATATATATATATATATATATATATATATCTACGTTTCATAAGGAAGCTTTCCACTGTATTAAGATATGTTTACTAGAGATAATATATGAGTATCTAGGTAGAATAGTTTTCATCCAACATTCTGCATACGCATGTATACCTCTCATTTAAGAATATCAGTTTTTAATTTGAAATATTCTATAGAGCCATGTCCCGCGCTGTTTTAAGAGTTAGTATTATTAGCCCCCCTTCCCTCAAACAAAATATATAGTAATGCGACCCATTATTTTGCATCGATTTATCCTACTTTGGTTATCTATTTGCTTATCTGTCCGTCCATCCAGTTATTCTTTTGCTCATCATTTTAGAACTATTTTTACGAAAACTAATATTTTTATGCGAAAGGAAAACTCGACGGATCTTGTACGTACAGTTTATAGTATCCGTCTCGTGAGACACACGAAAAGAGGAAAAAAGCACAGAATTTCAGAAAAATAGCAAAAAAAACTAAAGTTCTTATACTGTTGATGCGCAAAACACATACGCCCAGCAACGACTTAGCGTCTGCGTTTTGAACAGACGTCTTTGTATTGAATATCATTCACGTTCGAGTAGAAACACCTGCTGCATAGAATTGTCTGGCAAATTCTAAATGTGTTTAGCCCAAAAAAGAGTACGTGTTTGTGTGTGTACGTGCACATATGTACGAATAGTAATAAAACACTAAACAATTCTTAAAATGTTTAACCGAAACTCAAACGCGAAAAACAAGTAAATAGGAAAAAAAGAGAAAAATCACGAGCCTAGTTCAAGTTCTTCAAACAATGTTAGAGAATTACAACATATCCGTGGTATGTTTTTCGCCGCTTACGCTTTTGTTATTGCAGATATATAATTGTATATATTTGACACATTTTTCAAACACTTTTAACGAACCTAAAATTTATTCTATAGATGTCACTGCCGAACAGTCTGCAAACGATTTTAAAAAGATTACTTAATTATTAATTTTTTTCTTTTTCTTATACACATATTTGACAGCCTTAGATAATGTTAAGGCTATTAATAGCCATAACTTTCATAAGTCAGTATATGTGACCGAATCAAATACATCAATTAATTCGATATTTTTCAGACCATGTCATCCGTTTGGACTGTATTGAGTTTTCCCCAGTTTTATTACAATAATTAAAGAGAATTTATTGCATTCGTCGGACGTCAGATTGTTATTTAATAAGAAAGTATTAAATATTGCAGCACAAAAAAATAAAAAAAATAAGTGAGCACAAATCATGTAAAATGACTTAAACGTATTGCAGTGATGATATGGAGACGATAAATTTTTTATAATAATTCTACTGAGACCTTCGTTGCTTTTATTGAAATCATGTCTGGGAATGCACATGTGTGTAATTGAGACAAGAATGGCAGAGGGAGAGACAAAGAGAGTGAGAGAGAGAGAGGGAATGACAGCGAGAGAGAGAGAGAGGGAGTGAGGGAGATAAAAGTTCATGCAAATGGACATAGATAGTAGACTAACGGAGAACCAGTGAAAGATACTAAAATTGACTGACAGATTGATGCCTACGTATTGAATAAGTTTTCGAAAATATTTTATATCAAAAGGCTTTAAAATTTGTAAAAAAGAGCGCAACATTATTTAGCTTTCACAGTTTTTAATTTTTTCTATACTGTAATGACAAAAGGAATTTATATACATTAATTCTTTGCTACATATATTTGAAAGATGTTTCGATAACTGCACTATGCTATAGTAGCTTTTCCTTGAACTTCAAAATGCCAACTTACGGTCATTATAATACATAATACATAATTGAAAAAAAAATTAGATATGGCGTGTAAGGTTGCAGTATCAATAAGGGATTGTAATGAATATTTTGACATGTTGTATTTGTGTTATTGAGTTTATTGGTTTCATGCCATTCTCAGGACCTCTCCTTTTCTTTAGTTCTTCTCTTGCCATGTAAAGACATATATAGAAGTATATATATGTACATTATGAGTACCATATCTTTTAGTTATTTTCTTATTATAGTTCTACGTATATTTAAAAGCATACATACAGGAGTATAGGTACAACTATACACAAATACTTATTATTGCTTACACGTATACGTATGTTTATACATACAGAATTCGTAGCCACATCTTGGGCGTGCAGCTTTTATATTGGCTTTATTCTAGCTGTCGCTATTACCATTACTGCTGCTACTATTCTATTTCTTGTTTTTTTTGCTCTTAGATGCAACTGCCACTTTATTGTAAGGGTTTTTTGCTTTAGTTGGTGTAGTCATTTTTACACCCTCAAATGAGAGGTATATTTATTTTGCCATTTTGTTTATAATGCCCAGAGGGAAACTTCATAGACCCCTCAAAGTATATATATTTCAAAATTTAGAATCGACACGTCCGTCTGTGTAATGTCTGTGATAAACATTCCACTGGCCGCAAAAATGAAAATATCAGCTTGAAATTTGGCAGAAACATTGGGAGTTCTTTCAGATACGTGGCTATTGAAAAGAGATCAAATCGGTCACAGATCACGTCTACATTGCAAAATAAGCTACAGTATCGAATGAGCCAGGAAACGCTCCATATATCTGTATGTTTCGCTCAGTGCTCATTAAAAACTTCCATAGCATTTAATAAAAATAGAAAAAATCTGCACGCCCACCAAATTAAATTTGATTTTCCCCTTTTTTAAGACAAAGGTAGTGGGTATAAAATAATTGGGAATGGAATATAATTTGCTTACCTGTCTTTATTTTATTTGCCACAACCAGGGTTAAGTTAAAAGGATAGTAAAACATGTTTCGGCATTGTTTCCAATTATGTGCTGGGAAACTTTTTGTTTGTTACGAAGTATAATGAGTACTTCAATATCGGGTGTTAAGAAGAACAAGGAAAAAAATTATGTTCGGCTGTGCCGAATCTTTCATACTCACCACTTTTATCTTACAAAATGGGGAAAAACTGAATTGTAATAGGTAGGCGTGGCAGTGGAAGAACTTCCAATGCTTCTGCCAAATTTCAAGCCAATATTTTCATTCTTGTGGCTAGGAAAATGTTCACCACAGACATTAGGTAGTTAAGCAGCCACATAGATGGACAGATTCACGGATGGATACGTTTAGGTGAATTCCGAATTTCATACTGATCAAGAATATATACATTCTTAAAATTTCAATATTCTATTATATCGAGTGGGCGGGGACAATCCTTTCCATTTTTGCACAGAGACTACGGGATAGCTAGCGTTACATTTTTGGAAATTTTTCTAATTCTATACACTTTGGTTTACGAGTAATGAACAAAAATCAAATTTTTTTTTATTTCCAAAAGTGGAGGTGTTCTTAGTCTACCTCGTACTGTGGGCGCATCCTTGCACCGATTTTGCCCATTTTGAATGCCCACCTGCGTGCAAGAATTTCCAATGTTTGAAGCCGATATCTTCATTCTGCCGACCAGGAGAATTTTTGCCACAGACATTACACAGACGGACAGTCGGACATGCTTAAATCGATTCTAAATATGATGCTGACCACGATTGTGAGGTCTCCAAAGTTTCCTTATGGGCATTACAAACAAAATGACAAAACGAGTATACGATTCACCTTCGGTGGTAGCTATAACAATAATATTTTCTGCTTCTTACATTACGGTACAATAAACTTTGTTATTACAATGTCGACATCAAATTTGATCTCTTGAATTCGCTCAGGAATAATTTGTTAAGTTTCATCACTTTGATTCTGTATTTCTGACTTTAGGGATTCTAACAACCGGCAAACAAAAGAACGAAAGGGGATAAGCAGATTTAAAACGTCATATCGCTCAAGTGTAAATATCCGCTACACAATATCTGTTCCGATGGATGATCTATACACAACAAGTCCATAAACAGTATTCAAGCACGTCATACGTTTGTTAATAAAAGCTTTAAAGAAACTTTTACAAACGAAAGGGGCAAATATTATCAGATTATGTTTATAGTTAGTATTAAAAGCGATTAACACTTACTGGAGACACGTATTTTTTCGTCACTCGTTTGTCGCTCGCTGTCTCCTACTCTGCCTCCTTCCTTCTGCTTGCCTTTCCACAAATTCTGCAAAATCTTTAAAAGTGCGGATATACTGCAGCATTATGATTATAATTATTATACGATTTAGGAAAATGCAAAAACAGCCGAAATAAACACATAAGTTAATGCAAAACACTTAAGGGGAAACACCATTGATAATTTTTCAAAAATAAATTTTTTTTATTTGCTTTATAAACTTCTTGAACCTTTCAAAATATGTGGAAAAATTCCACTATCCGCAAACAATAGTTTCCTTGAAATGTCGGGTTTTCTGTAAGTACTCCAAAGGGTCAAACTATGGCAAATGAAACCCACCTGGTAAGTTACGGTCGAATCTCTAATCTACTGTGTTTTGTAACTTCTCCAATGCACTAACATATGTCTTTAGAGAGTGTTCATGATTATTTCAAGGCATTTCTAAACAAAAATACTCAAGTGCAGCTTTATCGAAACAACCGCTAATTAGGAACGACTAGAGCGCGAAATTAAACTTTTTGGAGTTGATTATGAGTTCGGTTGTACCATTGTTCTGTTTTTTTTCCTTATTTTGTATCACTTAAATTGTAAAACGTGCGATTTTGTTTTTGATAAATACAGCAGAAGGGGCACTTTCAAGCCAAAAATCGAGGAGGAAAGAGAATGAGAAGTATTCGGTTATGGAACTTTGTATGGTCCTGGGATTGCTCACTAATAGAAAATATAATATTCAATTTATTAAAATAGAATAACATGTCTATAACACATTCCACAACTTTATACGCGTTTTTCTTGCAATATTTTTTTTCAAATAGAAACTCACAACTCCAACAATTTGCATTTATTTCGTTCGAATTTTCTACATTGCCTTAATTAGGTAAGATATATTCAATAAGTTAATTTAAACATTTATTTAATAACACTATACTTTTTTTTCGCCGAAAATTGAACTTTTATTTCAAAAGTACGTCAATCACATAAAAATTAACATTTTCAAGAAATCCTACGTATTCCTCTAACTGTCAGATTAAATGATATTTTCCCTTTTTTTTATACACACCACCGAAGGCAGGAGGTATATTCATTTTGTTTGTAATGACCAATAGGAAACTTTAATGAGCCTACAAAATATATATATTCTTGATCAGCATCAAATTTTGAATCGATTTAAGCATGTTCGTCTGCCCGTCCGCCAGACTGTGGTAAACAACCTCCTGGCCGCAAAAATGAAGATATCGGCATCAAATTCGGCAGTAACATTGTACGTTTTTTCACATACGTTGCTATTGAAAACGGGTCAAGTCGATCCCAGAACACGCCTACAGTATAAAATAAGCTGAAAATACGCGTTCTGGTGATTTTGCTTAGTGTTCATATTAATGTTAAGTTGTTATATTATTATAGGATCACTCGAATTTCGTTTGATAATAATAAAATACATTAATGAGTTATAATAATGTTTAAAACTATAGCGTTACATCGTTCCTTTTCCAGTGTTTTTACGATTGCGATAATAGGTGGGAAGGGTTCGGTAAGGTTACGCCCCATCCCGTAAACCTAATTGGTCTACGTCAGTTAGCTGAGCGTCTGTCACCTGTCCATAAGTATCGATCACTAGATAAGTATATATATATGTGACTATTAGGATTTTCTTTGCCTTCAGTTTAAATGTGTAACAAAGTGCTTTAACCTGTCGTTCCCGAGCCGGGCTGGCAACCGAACCCCCGCACATTCTTGGCGTCTAATACGGGGCTAAGAAACTGTGTGATCACAGATTTTTGTGGCGAAGAACTTGTATGAATACAAATAATAAGGGACTTACAAGTGTTCAATTTTGAATTAAAATTTTTCCTCGAAAAGTGCGAACGCTGGATTTCGTGTAAGTTAACCATGGCGTCAATTGCTTTAATGGGCTGAAATAAATTCGTTGAAAATTTGAAAACGCTTTTTTTGAACTCAACTCAAACAAACGGCAAAATGAAATTTTTAGCCCCATATGACGACAAATAATATAATATTTGACTAAAAATTTGATTTTTTTTGCAATGTCAGTCCACGATTAAAGCAGTTCTTATATGGGTTTTGGTAATTGATTACGAAAATAAATTACACAGTGTATTAAGTAAAGTGATGTGTAGTATCTGAAAGTCACTCATGATCGATTACAATGTTTTTGTTTGTTTTCAACTATCAATGATCTAACAAATTAGAGAAACAATCATACGACACCGAATCACTTCTTACCCAGTATAATAAAATTTTCGGCTCATCGGCGTAAACAAAGCATTTTAAACATTTAGAACATCCTGTCAAGAGCTAGCGGCCCGGTTAAATGATTGTCGAGGGATCGACGGAGGAATCCAATGAACTTACGCATTATGAAAACATTAGAAAATGCTTCGGAATTCAAAATTACAGCAACGCTCAGATAATACATTTCGGAAAACGGTAAATAGTAAAGAATGTTTAACGCTTCTTTTCGCACTTATCCAGCAATTTTCGTACGCTATCAAGAAAAATGAAAATAAATATCCCGATTAATAATTTGATCTGTGCATCGGAAATTGCGGTAACAAAATAAATCTTAGACGATATACGGAAAATTTGTTGTATAATTACAAGTTTGAATAAAAATTTTGGCGACTTTTAATTTCAAAAATTAAATACCAAGTAAACCGCACACGACTAAAATTAAATTTTAATCTAATAATAATATTTACCAATATTATATTTGCTTTTATTACGAAAAACACATACACGTGTACACGCACAGACATTATGACAAATATACAACCAACGCACACATACGTCTTTGCACGTGCTTAAACATAAATGAATTTGCAACAAAACTATTATTCAAAACCAATAGAAGAGGGAAAAGGAACATTGTTTGGCATTTCAAGATATATAAAAGGATATACGATAGAACGAACAAACAAACTGAGCGGTAGACAATAACATTTAATTTAATACCAATGTTACAACACGCTAATGCATATACCCTTGCAGTCGTATAATTATTTGTCTAAGCACATGTATCTATACGTTTGGCTATTTATTATAACTGAATTAGAATGAAGAAGAGATCTATCGTAACTTAAAGCGCAGTAGAATATTTAACGCACGCTAATGTTTTTGTACAAACATTAACGTGTTTGTGTACATGTTTGCGCCTTACAATCAAAATCTAACATTGAATTTAACGCCGCCAAGTGATACGATTGTATTATTATATATTGTATTATTATTATATATATTATATATATTTAACATTCACAGGTCATATCACTTTACGGCGTTAAATTCAGTATTAGATTTTGATTCCATAGTGCCAATATATATATATATATATATATATATATATATATATATATAGTTAACCCTCATATAACGCGGTACTTCTATAACGCGGTTCGCAAAATGCGGAAAATTTCCTATAACGCGGTACTCCTACAACGCGATTTTCAAGAATTTTTTAAAATAATATTCTAAAAAACTTTAATTTTGCATTATATGTTTATTCAAAAAATTGTGAGATCTAGCCTCTTTGATTTTCATACTACATATTTTACAAGAAAGATCGCCTATCTGGATGTGTATTGTCTCTTTATAGCATGGCTAGAATTTAATCGACGGCAAAGTTACAAAACTTAAAAATAATTTATCCGCCTACCCGGAAAGCTATATAGATTTACGAAATAAGGGACTTCATTAAAAGATTTTTTTCAAAACCAGTAATCGCTGAAAAGGATCAGTCTGATAGTGGATCAGGCTCATAATTTGAATTAGAATAGATATGAGCAAAACGTTTGAAACACACTCAAATTATAATAAGTGATGTAGAGGGAGCAGATTTGTAGAAGCTGTGATTTGAATTTTCGTTTAATTTAATGTTAAGTAGTGTTGAAATTGTGTTTTGATTTGTTTTTCCAGATTTTAATTTATTTTGTGCTGCTTAAATAAATGAATTGATAATAAATGAATTAAGTTAAGCTGTTATGATGAAATAGATAAATAGAAAAATATCTCAAATAAAAACTATTTTTTTTTGATTAGGAACGTATCCCCCCTTTTTGCACTGGATCTAAGTCTCCTACAAAGCGATTTCCTATAACGCGGAATTTTTCAGGAACCTATTGACCGCGTTGTAGGTAGGTTACCTGTATATATATATACATATACACTTGCTCTGTGCATTATTTTTTCCATATACATAAAAATACATGAACATTCATATACGGTCGCTAAAAGTTCGTGCATATATTTACACGTATGCGTACGTTTGGCTTGAGATGAACGTATAACAAACGATAATTGAGCATGGTGCAATAATTTGATCGTTTGTCGCCTGTGATCATCTGGTCTCTGTCCATAACCAAGTTTCAGTTAACAAGTGCAAAAAACTTGCTACTCTCTGTTGGTTTGTCAGAACCCTGCTTATAACAATACGTATGGAAGTCTTATAAGATAAGATCACACTGTTGGGAATGTGTTATAGCCCATTACGGGAATCATACTCTTGGCATGTGCAGTACATATAATACACGTGTATCCTTAATACACGACACGACTACATAATTCTACATTCATTTAATCTGATTGCATTTGGAATCGGTAGATGTACGACACGCAATCAGTGAACATATATAACAAAGCATTGTATTAAATTTCTGGGATATGGGAATAAAAACAAAAAAAAAAGTAACAATAACGATAATTATAAAAACAAGATTTGTATGATGACTATAAACGAGCAGAGTCGAAAAATCACCTTTTTGTAAATACCAATCAACCATTCAGCCAGCGAGCCAGCCGCCCAGAAACCGATTCAAATTACACAAAGACTGCACTCACTCACTAAGAGCAACAGCGCAGCATGCAAATGCATAGGTACCTACACTCACCCGTCTATAAATAGGTCTATATATATGTACGTACACACACAAACTCTCCTCGTATCATTAGAATTGGCAATACTCCAAACAGCAAAGAGAGACACCTGGTCGGTATTTGTGGGTTGGTTGTTGTTGAGCTTAGAGCAGCAGGGTTAAGCAATAACTATATAAACACACACACACACTGTTATTGTTTACTTTGTTGCTGCTCTTAGGAACAATCAACCAACACAAATATATATATATATGTATATATATTTATATGTGTGTGTGAATTTGTACCTATGCATATGTGTATAATTATTGCTTAATTATAAATAACAACGGTAACTTGATTTCGTTGTGGTTATCGCAACACGTATTACAACATTAATAGTGTGTAAATATATTAAAGCTTTCATAAGCAAGAAACAAGTGATTAACTGAACAGGAGCGAACTAGCGCTCAATTGTATAATTTTTAGATTTCTCTGGCTGTCCGTTAGCTTTTTCCTTTCTTTTGCTCTCTGCTTTTCTCTTTGTCTGTTAGTTATAATATGTATTCGTCCGTAAGTCTTCGTTTTGGCATTTTTATTTTGGCGATTAACCTGTTTATATTTTTGACGGTAATTTACAGTCGTGCCTGTTGGTTGGCGTTGATCTTCAGTTGAACTGCATAAACGTTGCAAATGAACCTGGTTTGGTCATGCACAATGCTAATGTTTTTGGTTGCACTATAGCTGCTGTTGTAGCTACAATTGCGGCTGCTGTTGGACCTGAAATCGTAGCCCTGCAAATGTTTTTTGTAGATGCAGAATAAAAACGAAATAAAAAAACGCTAATCATCTCTTTCCCGTTAGGTACCATTGGTTACTAACTCTAAAGAAGTCAGTCATTTTCCTAAAAAAGATGTTTTGTTGTTAGTTCAATGTTTTTTCCCCCTTTTTCAATTAACAATATTTAATCAGTTATGCATAAGTGAATCGATGTCGATGACCTACGAGAACTGAAGAAAGAAGATTTTATTTTTAACTGCAAGTCTAGGCCACCCAGCTTTAATTTTGCATTTCGAGCTCTACTGCTTCGTTTGATTTACTGTTAAGCTTTTATCGATCGTTATATACTTACTCAAGTTAAAAGGCGATTATAACTGACTGATCAGCTAAACTTAGACTTCTTCGTATTTTCGCATAACGTTACCTGTTTGTTGTCTACTGTGTTTTTGATTTTAAGGAGCAGTTGTTTGAAAAAGACAAAGAACTATATCAACAACAATAATAAATACTTTGATGCTGTATTTACTACTTTGCTTCGACCAAGCCAGTGCATAGTTACACACACATTATAGAGCAGACAATATTATGATTTTCACACAGCGACGTCAGAAACATGATCACACCTGCGCCAGGCTTTTGACATTTTGCAAGAAAATCATAAGAAGAGAAAAAATGTTTAAGTTATTTGCAAAAGAAACCAACTTTTTCCAAGATTCGATTTATTTTATTCACTTATCTATTTACATTTTGTAGAATTAAAATCTGTTGTGGTTTTTGCCTCAACCTTTTTGCAAACTAAATGTTATTCGCAAAATTTATGCATTTGTCTGTTCGGCTATGTACGTATTGAATTCTTATACCTATTTAATATAGTCATTAGAATTTGTGTTGATTTTTTTTTTCGTTCCATTTTTATAGAGATAAATTAATTTCATGCAGGTTTTATTGGCTGTTTATAACCACTAACCAAGTATTCGGTTGCATTATTTGTTTCACTCCATTTGTAACGGTCAGCTAAACCACTTTCATAGCTGCTTTAAGAATTGTCTCTTAAGTATCGAACTTGTTGTATTTATTTCTTTCTGGTTTTTAGTTATATTTTGGGTTTTCGTCTTTTTAGTGGCACTTCTTAGGTCTCTTATTGAAACGTAAATTTTCCATAAAAAAATGAATTTCTTACTGATTTAATAGTCATATATATATATATATAATAATGCATAATAGCTTCTAAAAAAAGTCGAAAAAATTTCATTAAATGCTCTGAAGAGGCTGCCTGTGTCAAATGAATCTCTGCTTTTTTAAGTTGAAAATTTAATTTTCCTATTTAAACATTCGTCAGTCATATAAAATCCATTATTTCTAAAACATCCTACGTTCTTGTATAGCTTTTAACATGTAAATCAAATGATTTTCTCTTTTTTTCTGAAATTCAGGTTTGTACAAGTTTCACTGCCTGCCGGAAAGCCCCTTCAATTAGAGATGAAAATTTCCAGAGCTGCCTTTTTTTAGCATTTTTAAAAACTATTTTTTTAAATATATAAACATATGTGCAATAACCCCATCGAATAAAATTACTTTTCCTTTCATCCGTCAGCTTAGCAATACGACCTCTGATTGGTCTTCCTTACGTCTATTCGTCGACTTCCACATTTCTCACCATCTCTCTGTCGTTTCATGCTTTGGTCCGTCCCTTTACGTTGGCACAGCCGAATATACTTTTCTTTCTTGTTTTCCTTACCGCTTCGATTTGTTGGTATTACTTCTAACTTAACCTCTTGCAATGAGTGGTTGAAAAATATAAAATTGAAAATACAAATTGCCTGTGAAATGGATATGCAATTTTCCAGTTTTCCGAACAGCTATACATACCTTATTTACGCTTCTGTGCGGGAGCTTGCTAGTAAGTATCTGAATGAAACCCGAAAAATTTCCTCAAAAGTGGGTAATTCCGAAAAATTCGAATTAGTATTCAGTTTAGCGTTAAGCTAGATTGCATGGAAGCTGGGTTCAATCACACAGAGCCATCATTTACTCCATCCAGACGTCTAACTTCTTCATCCGCTCCACCTTACCTGTGATTTCTGTGGACAGAGATAACGGAACTTACTTAGTAAATAAAGACGAGCAGATACACCTAAACGTATTACTATACAACTGTAAAATGTTGGTCATAGCGGAATCAGAAAAAAAAAGAAATAAAAATAACTTTGTCTTTGACTGCTACTAAGGTGATCGCTTGTGATTATGTTTAAGTGGTTTTAGTGCCACAACCATTTGCGTAATAGAACCTCTGTAATTTGGGTTCTTCGTGCTCAAGTCATCTTTTTCTTTTTGCTGGTGTTACAGTCGCAGCCTTGTGAGCAGTAAAAACGTAGCTGTGGGCCGAAATGGAATAAGTTGCGCTATAAACTCTCAAAGCATTCATTATGTTATGTTACTTATATTATATGCCTTGAAAGTGCATATTTCAACGAGTTCCTCAAACCTGAATAATATGAGACTATTATTTAATCGAATAATTAGATATACATTATCCTTGAGGAGATATTACTATATCTCAGGCTATGTGTTGCGTTTTCTAGGTTGCTTCTTCTTTAACTTTATTAAAGTTAGACTTCTGCTTATCCTGTAGAAAGTTAGTACATGGCAACGGCTGAAACAGTTTTTTAATCTCTCTTTCTTTAGCTGGTCTGTGCGCAGGAACTATTTGCTAATTCCTCGAGTTACGTACGCTCTGTCCAAATCTTTCAGGTAAAGAGCTTGAAACTCCCTGCCTAGTGACCTACAGCATTTTACATGCACCCATTTCACTTACAAACGTAAGCTCCTAATCTTTTCAGCGTACCATGAAATTGGATATTTATTTGGTAATGTGGCGAATGTGTGGACGTGATGTGTTTTTCTCCTTGCCTTCCTTTTTCTTTGTACTGTTATACTTTCTTGTTGTTGCACCGTATAGTAGATATTGTAGTCTTATCATAATAGGACTCAATGGCTTCTAAGTTACGTAAGCATCAATAATAAAAAAAAATGTATATTGTTGTATTATATTTTCCAATAGCTAAGGTGAATATTAGTATATATATGTAGGTTAACTTACACACACACACACTAATACACTGGGAGCTAGTAGCAAGGTCCAAGTGATCGTTGAGCGAGGAATATATAAATAGCGACCACCAGGCAATATTTCTCGACAGTGAGGCAAGGGACGCTAAAGATATGCTACCCAAGCTAACTGGACCGAAATGGATGAATGCTTCCTTTGACGAAAACCTATTCAATGTGGTAATCGACTCTTACGAGTTGACAAAAAGATCGGCAGACGAACTTCAGAAATGCGTACAGAAACTCCTAACAGAAGCCTGCCATGTGACTATGCCAAGAAGGAGACTTATACCAGAGGGACGGCTTGCTACTCGTGGAATCATGAGATAGATCCCTTAAGAAAAGAATGCCTAAAGGCCAGACGAATGCTGCAACGATCCAGGGGGAACGTGAACCTGGGCAGCCTCCTGCCTCTATATAAACAGCTCCGCAACCAACTCATGAAAGCGAGTAAAAGAAGTAAGAAAGAAAGCTTCAATTGCATATGCCAATTAGCAGATGTTAATGCGTGGGGAACGGCATATAAGGTGGTGCTAAAAAAATGAAAGAGTACAGATCGCCGATTATCACTGTTATGCTTCAAAAAATTTCAGCAAGTCTCTTTCCACCGACAACGCCCTATGTTGTCGTAGATTTTCAAGAAAGAAAGAAAGAAAGATCCAAGGCCAGCAATAACGGCGGCTGAACTGCTGGAGGCCAGCAAGAAAATAGAGGGTAGAAAGGTCCCTGGTCCAGATGGTATATCAAATGTCGTGCTAAAAGTAATGACCCGAAGGAGACCATGCCTTAATGAGGGGCCTTTCCCTATAAATGGAAAACGCAAAAATTGGTTCTCATTCCCAAAGGCATTAGGCCGCTGAGCGGCCTGTCCTCATATCGACCTGTCTGCCTGATGGACACTACGGGGAAGTTGCTGGAGAAAATCGTATATGATCACATGCAGCAGGTGGCCGGCTTTAGAAGAGGCGGTCGGCAAAAGGCGCCATCAACCGCGTGGTAAGAATTGCCTCAGAGGTCATAGTCGGAGAGTGATATAGGGGTGGCGACAAAAATTACTGCGCCGTTATCACCCTCGATCTAAAAAACGCTTTCAACACGGCGAACTGGGGGTGCATTCGAATGACACTAATAAGAATAGAGGTCCCTAAGTACGTATACGATAGTATAACCAGTTACCTCCCTTGCCGTTGTCACTCTGGTACACCAAGGCACGGTTCGGTACAGGTTAGCGACGGGCGTTCCACAACGATCGGTCCTGGGTCCCTTGCTCTGAAGCATTCTGTATGACGGCATACTGAACCTGCCAATGCCTAGCGGCGCTTCCATACTGCAGACGAAATCGCCTTCGTCGTCGTGGACAAACATATTAAGGACGTGGAAAACATGGCCAATGGGATAGTGGCCGATGTTCAAACATGACTGGACGCGTCTGGGCTTGACGTGGCCGAACACAAGACGGAGCGAGCGTTAATAAGCAGCTGAAAAGGCAGGAAAACATGTGCGTAAAGGTCGGTAACCACGCTGTTCCATACTCCCTGCATTAAAATATCTGGGGGTGATAATTGATAATCGGCTAAACTTCAAGGACCATGTCCATTATGCCACAGACAAAGTGGCTGGTATTCAGTCCTTTTTA
This sequence comes from Glossina brevipalpis, assembly GCA_000671755.1. Classification (NCBI taxonomy): domain Eukaryota; kingdom Metazoa; phylum Arthropoda; class Insecta; order Diptera; family Glossinidae; genus Glossina; species Glossina brevipalpis. The sequence goes on along the minus strand of KK351277.1, from coordinate 126,956 downwards.
GCATGAATCATGCTAAACATCAGAGGACCTAGAACGGCTGCAAGAAAAATTATGTCCACCCTGGTTACATCCGTCATGCTGTATGCAAGTCCAATGTGGGCCGAAGCGGTCACACTGAAAACAACATATTGGAAGATGGCGAGAATATATCGACTCAGGGCGTTAAAATAAATATACTGCTCTGTACTATTTCGGAAAAGGCGGACTTGGTGCTTGCAGGAGCTATCTCCGTCGATATCCTGGCGGACGAAATGCGACGCGTTTATGAAAACAGCGCAGAGGGGACAAGCGCAAGGAGCTGCACTCAAGGCGCAGGAGCGGCATATATCAATGCGCAAGTGGCATACGAGGTGGGAGAATGCAGCGAAAGGCAGGTGGACGTTCGCGCTCATACCCGATGTGGCAGAATGGACGAAGGAACGGCATGGGGTGGTGAATTACTACATCACGCAATTTCTGAGTGATTCTTTCAGGAAGTACCTGAACAGATTCGGACCTGATAGTACATCAGCGTGTCCGAACTGTGCAGATGGGGAAGAAGACAATGAGCATGTTATGTTCCATTGTCAAAGATTTGCGGCATTTGGTCATCTGGGATGGCATCTTCACAATATACATAAAGAAAAGAAGAACGGTGAATAACTCAGCAAGGTGTTCCCAGAACTACGAAGGCTGACGGTTTGCAGCTGGTGGTGGTAGTATTCCGTTACCTAAGTAGACTTGAGCGATTTCCAGCCCAAACCGGTTTTCGGGCTAATACTGACACCGCTCCCACCCCGTTAAAATCATGAGAAGTCCGGGAAGTACGTTCTAGGCCGCACCGTTCAGTTGGTTGGTGTAGGCCCAGTTGAGAAGAACTTCTGACTAATGCTGGACCTGGCATTGAACGCTAGCCTCATAAGGGCTAGCGTCAACTCACTGTATGGCCTCATTGCTTGCAAAAAAAACCATGGGGTCCTAATAGCAACTAAACCAGTAGAGCTGGATAGCGGCTTCTCAGTTGGGGTCCATAAAAAATGAACGTAAACGTAAACAAAATAAAAACAACAATAACACCGACGTCTGTCGGTTGGATGAAAAAAAGCAGACAGCAGGGTTCACGCCAGTAATCTGAACGAAGAGAACACGTTTAAGGCGAGTAGCAGAGTGCTACGATCGTCGGTTGGCGGTCAAGTCCAGCCTCAGTCGCCTACAAAGCAACGCAGAGTATATAAGACAAATGCGGGAGACACGCCACCTTTTGTAAAGTTGAATGACCATATAGAGGAACTGCTGGAAATGCTGCAGGACGGCAAAAGGACGTCCATTCACCAAGCTATGATAGATGTCATTGATGGAATCAGAATATCGTATGAGCAGTGTATGCTGCAAAAGGACCAGGCGGTAGTCCAGCGGAGAGAGAGGGAAGAAGGAGCTTCGCAAATTACTCTTCCATTTAAACAGAGAGCGGCAAACAAGAAGCAGGCGTCCAAGGCAGAACTCCAAACAAACCCCAAACGCTGCGAATTGAAGGCAGCCTGGGGACGCAGAGACACCAACTGCGAAGCGCTCCAACGTGGCTGCCGCATCTAAGGTGGTGCTACAGAAGTCCGCCGACCAAACGACGCACAAAAACGACGATGGGCAGCAACCACATAACAGTCGTGATCCGAGGTGGCAGAAAGTACTCCTGAAAAGGAAGATAAAAAGAAGGAAAGAAACCCTGAAAACAGAGCGCAACACTATTGTCATAGCGGCTAAGGGCTAATTGTTATACGCCGAAATGCTCCGTAAAGTCAGCTGACCCTTCCGCCTTTGCGCTAACCACAGCTACCACGAAACTCTCGCACTGGGCCGTTGCCGTTGTCAGGCCGAAGCTTGAAGATTGCTTCGGGGGCTCCTGACAACCGTGGTACCAGATGAGTGAGGATAGAAAATATGAAGAATAAATAGCCAAGCCTCGGGTTGAGCGTACAGTTTGCATATGACCTGACTTGGTTATGGGATGGAACAATTGTACACGAAGGTACAGTTATTGATGTGAACCATTCTATATTATGCGCATGGGCAAAATATTCTCACTGAGCGGAGCGAAGCCTATCCCAACCTCCACCGTTTAAATAGGGAAACGGCACCCCGAAAACCGAGTAACTACAATAGCAATATAGAGAAATGTGGAAACGGATTTCCACAAGACAACCATACCAGACGAGGAGAAGTCTCTGGCAAGACTTAGAGCCCCATGCATCTCACCGCCAATTCGTCCATCACTTACAGTCACGGATTACGGAGGGTACGGACTAGGAGAGAAGGGTTGCCGCAGCCGCAACTCTGTACGCGCCGCCTAGCATAGGCAACGAACGCAAACCCATTCAAGAATCTAACCGTCCCTGAAGCAGAGAGAGAGCCAGACTAAAATCAGAAATACCATCAGATTGTCTAATTCCCATTGCCTCCAAGTCTCTAAGGTTAGAATATGAGTGGCATTCCATCAGCACATGCTTCCATTTTTCTAACGGATTCCCACAACAGCAAGCCCTAATTTCCAAGAGGCCTCTAGAATGCAGAAATTCATTTCGAGATCCGTGACCCGTCAGCAAGAATCCCAGTTAAAGGCTAAAGCCATAATCTGGGTGGTTCTCGACAAAGATGTCACTCATAAGTTACTCTCCCATTTGAACTATTCTCCCAACAATATTGCCAAAGGGCACGAACACGATCTACTAAAAGCGAATTACGGTCCCTCAAGTTAAGTCTCTCTACTTCATCAATATTATCCCAGTCGGTCGGACTTATTTGCTGACCCCTCCTTATCCCAAAAGCAGTAGCAACACGTACAGCTTCAAGGTCCAGAGGAGTAGCACCCATCAGAACCTGTAAAGCGTCCTTCGAAATAGTCCTGCAAATGGGTCGACAAGCCAGAAGCATAACGCGCTGGCAGCTCAACAGTTTATTTCGGCCAGTCACAGACATAGCAGTTCGATACCACACCGGAACTCCATAAGACGCACAAGCGCCAAATAGGCCCCGGTACACGACTCGAACAGCATGTCTGCTTAGTTCCCAATCATTCCGTAGGAGACGACGAATCGGTCCTACCACATTCACAAGCTTTTCCCGCACTCTAGCGAAGTCAGGGAGGACGTTCATCCTGTCACTCATACTAATCCCAGGTACTTGACAACAGTTGAATACCTAAGGCTAGTACCATTCAACCATATCGCTGGAGCCCTACTGAGCGAGGGGCTACATTTCAGTACCATCATCTCAGTTTTCTCCAGTGAAACATTCACACCTACACTACGTCCCCATTCAGCAACCACTACCAATACCCTCCCTCCAAGCTGTTCAAGGGCAAGCCTGGAACGGATGAACAGGTCGTCAGCATATGCAGTGAAGTTGCATATGTTTTCCAGCTGCCTTAACAGGGGAAGTTCCATATATATGGACCGCATATCAACACCTGCGAACAGCCCCTAACCACATCCCTAAATACAGTGTCGGTAGGACCGAGAACACATGCGCTTCTGTGAGAGAAATAACTTTCCCATAGGTTTATCTCAGGCCAATTCACCTCCCCCAGTCTAAAGAGCACACTTTCCCAGGTCAGGTGGTTAAACGCACTCTTGAAATGAACTAATATCCCTAAGAAATATTTTGTTGCACATGCATCGACACATCTTTGCACATGCAGCCAGGCATCATCAGTAGAGAGCCCATGGCGAAAGCCAAACTGCTTATCAGACAAACACAGACGTGAATTCTCCAGCAATCTATCAATCATCATCATTTCCAATACTCTTCCAAGTACAGGAAGGAGACTAATACTACGATAACATGAAGGATCGCTTCTCACTTTATCAGGCGACTTGAGAAGAACAACCACCATGGCAACCTTCCATTGGGATGGAAAGTAGCCTTCCGTTAAACAATTACTATAAATTGCAAACAGATATTCAGGAATAACCTTCCAGATGGCTTTAACCATCTCATCAGTTATTCCATCCATACATGGCGATCTTTTGCCTCTAATTTTATCCATCGCAGTATTAATTTCCCATTCCTACAAGGGTAGCGGTGAAGACACAATCCACCAATCCCAGGGAAGAAATTACCCATTAAAATTTCCAGACACTCCCTCCATTTGGTTAGTGTTGTACCATTGCAACTAATACTACTGACTTCAACGGGCCTACCACTCCTCACAATCCGATAAACATGACCCCAAGGGTCATCCCGCTTGTGCGAGATAAAAGTCCTCCATTCGTCCTCCTTAGCCTTGATAAGCATGCGATTTTATTCAGACAGGCAACGCTTATAAACTTCTCTAACCTGGGAAATGTCCTCACTTGAGGACCGTCTCGCTCCTTGAAATTGCCTTCTAGGCCTACGGACGTTTCTACGTGTGGCGGACAGATCGGGTGTCCACCACATAAACCCTCTTTAAGTAACTTTGCGGATTCTCCTGAGGAGCAAGTCGTTTACACCCCAGACAGATTGGGTGATGTGGTCAATACGCTCATCCAACGGTTTATTAACAAAAATCCCATGCGGAACAACAGAAACCGCATCCCTAATATGATCACCGTAAATATCCCAATTGACTTTGGTAGTGCACCACCGCTTGGTGTCCGACTGAGTGGATACCTGAGGGACATAAGTGGCCACCAACTTAATTATGTGATGGTCACTTACCCCTTATCCACCCATGACTTCCCAAGAAAAATCAAACACACCCATTGGTGCCCTATTGGCTAAGGTGACATCAATGTCACTAGTTCCAAGCGGATCGCTGAACGTGAATCATTCATTAGGCTCATTCAACACGTGTACATTTCTAAGTATACACCATTCAGCCAACACTTCACCTCTCCTTTGGTTCGGAAGACCTGCTGCATGACCACGCATCTTGCTGAACCAGAGAGGGGAGTAGGCATTAGCATGAAAACCGAGAACTAATGGGGTGCCGTCAGCAAGGGATAGCACCGAATCCATATAGCTAAGATAGCCATCTAGTTCCTGATTAAACTTGCGGCAGAGACTGGCAAGGAACAATCGTCTAAAGGGACCCTCAATGGACACACAGACACCATGGTTACCGACACTAGCGACAATAGCGCTCACATTCATACCAACGCAATTATTCATAATAATAGCGGCACCACGACCAGTAGCAGGAAAGATACGCATACCCGTAGGCAAGCCATGAGTCTCGCCCCCAGGCGCGCAAGGTTTCTGCACTTGCGCGAAACCACTGTTAACCTCACGCATACAATAACCCAGCCCTCTCAGACGCGGACACCGATGCCACGCGTTTCATCGGCACGCCCCTGGACCTCGCCATCGAAACTTTATCCTTGGACGAGGCCACAGGTACATCACCGTCTGAGATATAAATATATCTCACCGATACGCAAAGTAATTACTAAATTTATTGGCGAAGCCTCTTTAGCCAAATAATTATATACCTAATGTATAATTCAAATCGGAGACTTACCCTGACGCAAAATTTGATGAAGCAGTTTGGGCACCTCTGCTTTTGCGCACTGCGGGAAACCACAGCGCCTCCAATAGTGACTGGCACAAGCACAAGCTGTCGCCACCAACGGCAAACAGCAAACTCAAAGAGAGAAACCTAAGACACAACCCAAATACAGAAGGCCGTGCCTTGGCTAGTCGACTGCAGGGGCAGGAGGCAAATGGCAATGGTGCCTTATCTTAAGTCCTACTGCAGCGCTGTGCCTCCTCTTATCGGCAACAGCTGACACCAACCGCACAGCCGGTAATTTCACCACACTTGTAATATTCAACAGACGCCGGCAAACTCAACAGACGCCAACGTTGTAGCAGTACATGCACAATATTCACTGTTTGTTTTTCTTTGTAATTAATTAATTACAATTAATTTGTATCACAAATTTTTTTTCTCTGAATTTAACTCTGTTTTTCACTTGCTTTTCATTTATTAAGTGACATTTGAAACTTTCCGATCGTTTTTAATTAATTAATATATAACTAATTGTGGTTAATTTTACAAATCAATCGCACGATAAATCACGGTCAGTGTTTACACCACTAGAGAGCATATATGGCCCGAGCATACATATATGACTCTACAATTTCTTGTAATAATTACCGCTGTGAACAATCCGTAACACGTCTGTTCACAGTAAACGATCACTATCAACTGAACTGGGAGAGACAGTCAGCAAGATAACGCGAATGCAGGAAGGAGATCTGCTATTGCAGCTCAGCGAAACAGTGGGCAAAACAGATGAACTGAAAGACACCGTCAGTCCACTGTTAGATGATCAAGCGGCGGTGAGAACCCTTAAGCAACACCACAGTGTCGTAAGCAAGGACATCGACAAGATCACTATCAACGAAGATATCACGGATACCTTAAAAAGTCAGTTTGGTGTCACGGAGGCAGGAGTTCTGAGCCTAAGGAAGGCAAATTGCGGAACGCCAAAAGCCGTAATTAGGCTGCAAATGAGCGACGCTGCGAAGATTCTGGCAAGCGGCA
>KK351277.1:107151-119316 GCA_000671755.1 Glossina brevipalpis | reverse complement strand
GACAAATAGAAAATACAGAGGCTGGCCCTGATTCCGAAAAGTAACAACCTACCAGCCGAACCATGTTCATGTATTCGCTTTCTGGATACAATGGGCAAATTTGCTAGAAATAATAGTATACAAGCGTTTTTTGTTAGTAGCCGAAGAAAAGGGTGCCCGATCCGAAGGGCAGTAAGGTTTCAGAAGAACGCGGTCGCTAGTAGATGTCATGAATCACGTGATGAAGCTGGTATCCGATGCTATAACCGTGTGTCGATGGAAGGCTTGTGGTTATCCTATGGAATATAATTTATAACGACGTCATGAAGTTGCAGTTACCACCCAGCACAACAAGAATCGGTTTCTCCGATGACGTAGCTATCGTAGTGGCCGGAAAGAAAATAGTGGACATAGAAGCGAAAGCTATCAATGTAATCATGCGTACTGAAGTGTGGCTGAACCAAGTGGGCCGGGAGCTCGCAGAACACAAAGGTGAAGTTGTGGTTGTAGGTAACCGAAAAAAGCCAGAGATGTGCCAAATAAGAATCGGGGAGCGCATAGTTCAGTCATTACCGTCGCTTAAATATGTGGGAGGCATAATTCACCACCTCCTCAACTTCAGGCATCAAATTCATTACGTGGAAAAGAAAGCGGCAGGCATCCAGACGGCACTGGCGAGGATTATGTCAAATGTGGGAGGGTTAAAAACAGCAAAGACGAAAGCCGTACCCACGGTGGTGACCTGGGTTATCATGCACGCGAGCCCAGTACGGGCGGACGCAATGACCGTAAAGGCGGCACACCAAAAATTGGCGGCAATACATCCGCTTAGCGCCCCCCTGGTGATTGCAGACGGTATTTTCATCGATATCCTGATGGACGAAGTGTGACAAACGAGTTGGGAGAATGCAGCGAAAGGCGCGCTCATACACGATGTTGAAGAATGGGCGAAGAGACGGCATGGGGAATTGATTTACTACCCCACGCAGGTTTTGACTAGCCATTGCTGTTTCAGGAAGTATTTAAACAGATTCCGACATGATAGTTCATCAGCGTGTCCGAACTGTGCAGATGTGGAAGAAGAGGCTGGGCATGTTTTATTCAATTGTCCAAGATTTGCGGTATATAGTCATCTGGGAGGGCACGATGTACTTTGTAAGGACCAAAGTCGCACCCTCGATTTGGTCCACACGCTCTCCCTCCCAGTTACTTCAGTAGGCAGTAACGCACAGCGAAGGGTCAAATGCGACCCTGGGGAAGCAAGAGTAGGTGGCAGCGCCAAGGCCAAGTGGAGAAAGTTGGAGGGTTCCATCTCCTCTTTTGATGATTGTGCTGCGACGGTGGCGGTCGCACGTTGTCCGATTCTTCTGAGTCCATCCGAACGTAGAGGGTATAGAGGGAAATATCATGTCCGAAGAGTTGACAGAAACGCGTGACTAAGACGTAGGGACGAGTAGTTTAAGTTACATTCGTTTTATGTTGTTTTATTTAATAAATTTATGAATTAGAAATTTCGGGTCTTTTATTTAGTTCCGAAGAGGAACACGCGGTTAGGGATACAAATGAACACACGGGTATATGGCGAACTAAGCTTAGGCATTCAGATAAGGAATTGAAGAATTCCTCACAACTTAAAGTCCCCGAAACATGGGCGACGGTAAATAACTTCGTCAGCAAGGTGCTCCAAGAGCTACGAAGGCTGGAAATTCATCGAGTGGAGAGAAGAGGTAGGGGCAATTAATTATAAAATATTTCGCTACGGTCCCACCAGACTTAGCGCACGGATTCCAACCAGCCTCCGCGAAGTAATACTATACGGTGGTCCCGCGGAGGAGAGTGGTCGGCGAAATGTGTGCAGATGGTAGGTTTAGTACGTAGACACCATGGATGGTGAATCGTGCACGCTACTGGCATGGGCCGGTGGTGTGTTCGGAAGTTTCGCACCTGCAGCTCGCATGGCAAAACACACACACACAGAGCTCCGAGAATGCGATTACAAAAAAGGATTAATTGACCTATTTCTAGTGTCTTCAATAACGATAAAGTGCCAGAAATACTGAAACGGTGAATCTTGACCAGACTAAAGAGTACATAAATCAATAAATCAATTGAATAATATAAAAAATACAAATATTGACCAGGAATAAGAAGTCTTTTTGCTCGTTTCTTTCTTCTTTAATTTGTGTGGTTCAACAAAATTGTTAGAGTCGAAGTCCAAAAGTTGACTGTTACCGCTCGCAATATAATATAAAAACAGAAGATCAAAGAGAAGTCCAATTAAAAGGCTTAGCACAGTAGCTTTTAGCTGTGAAAATGTAAAAGCTTTTGTCACTTAGCGCAAACACAACGCGAATTAGGGCCACGTTTGTAGCATAGTGTAATGTATGCATAACATAGCGTGCATACATCATAATGTATGCGCAGGGTAGTGTGTAAAATTAAAGAAAAGAAAAATAAAACAAAAGGAAAACAAACGGCACACTTCCGAAAATGTTATGTTTGCACTAAATATCAAATTGCACCGTCGCCCTATTTAACTGTTTACATTAAAATTAAGCATATATGTGAATATTTTGTAGTAGAAATTTTAGTATATAAGTAGGGCAATTTGCCTAAATAAAATTAATTGAACCTTTGAAGTATCGCTGAGTTCACCTTGGCGCAAAATACTGAATTGATATCAATTCATGCAAAGGAGAGGCGTCCTACGCTGTGTTAATCTTGGCGATATAGGGCGATAGCCTTGGCGGGAACAGCCGAGCAGAGTAGATATAATTAGATTTAATGCCACTCTATTGAGACAGTGGATCTATGTCCGTCCAGAGCTTCAAATACATTATAAACAATAGCGGTTATCTACATAACAATAGGTATCCAAAGCTGTACTAGTCAACCTCACTGACCGACGGCCAAAGCAATACCTATAGTATCATGAGCGCTCCCGATGCGCCATAAGAGTAGAAGAGCTGCCAGCCTCGATGGGAGTATGGCAATTGAAATGGGAGGGAACTTCGAAAGTAAGATGGACGTCCGAACTTATCCCAAACTAGGTGGATCAAAAAAAAGCACGGCGAAGTAAATTTTTACCTCAGGCAGTCAGGCATGATAACTCGCCGAACTGCCGGGAATGTTACGTTACGTTCTACTCTAGGAGAATCGAAAACGGCCGACCTCAAGTGGCACCAAGCGATATTACTAGCAGTGCCGCGGCCTGGAACGCCATGGACGAGTACGTAAGCAAAGTGCTGAAGGAACTGAGACGACACCATTAAGATCTCGCCAAGGAAAGCGGATTAAGTGCTCATTATCATGCCGCTACGGCTAGTGCGTTTGTTCGTACTGGACTCGCATACATTATCACTGAAGTCAATACGGTTGCGATGACTTTCCACTTGCATGTTTTCGGCCGTCCCCTATTCGGCGTAATTCTCGCTAGAAATACTTGGACGCCTGCAGCTTTATGCGCTACGTATTCCACGAGCTGTTTGAAATTGAGTCTATGATTTATCATAACCCCGAGTTATTTGAGGGCTACATTAGCACTATTTGTGCCTTATGCTAGGCTAGTTCTAGGCCGTGTTCGCAAGTGCCTCTTTAGCTTCTCTTTTCATCTGTTCGGCCTGCTTTGCGACTACTACTATTGCTATGTCATCCGTAGAGACGATGGTTGTTGTGCCTTCGGGGAACTCTAGCTTCAGTACGTCGTTGTACAACATGTTCCACAGAAGGGTACAAAGGATGGATTCTTGTGGAATTCTCGCCTTTATCCTATACATCTCTGTCCCTTTGTCACTCTCGTACAGCACCGTACGGTTCGAGAGGTAACTCGTTACAGTATCCAATATGTACCTTGGAACTTGCATTCTTATGAGGACCTTCCGTATGCTACCCCAATTCTCCGAGTTAAAAGCGTTTGTTGCGTCGAGTGTAACTACAGCGCTATATTGTTTAGCTCTGCCCTTCCATCGTTCGCCGGCTATGGCTTCCGATGCAAGCCTCACTAAGTGCTTGACGACATCTATCGTTGTCCGGCTTCTCCGAAATCGGTATTGGTCATCAGAGAAAGCGACTGTCTCTTGGGCCACCAGCAGCAGGCGCTCATATATGACCCTCTCCAATAATTTGCCCATTGTATCTAATAGGCAGATAGACCAATACGACGATGGCTCGTTCGGCGGCTTATTACCCTTGGAAATGAGAGTGAGCTTCTGTATTTTGAAATTATTAAGACATGTCCTCTCTGCCAGGCATTTTTGGAATATCCTGACGAAAATGTCTGGTTTTGCAAGTGCTTCCAGAAGGTCGCGGCCTCTTGTATGGGTGGTTCTACTGCCCCATTGAACCGTCCTGGCATTGAAGTCGTCCGCGATTATGACTAGTAGTTTGTTGCGGGCATCCGCAACTAGCTCATCTAACACATAAATAGGTAGTTGTGTTTATTATTAAATTTATTGACGAGACAATTTCTTTTTGACATTTTAGTTATTGCTTTCGCTGTAGGTCAGTGATGTTGACTAGTACAGCTTTGGATATGTTTAACCCTACCCTATGCTACACAAGTGGCTCGAATCCGGATTGTCTCTGCACTACCTGACAAAAGCTTTTGCACTTTCACAGCTAAAAGCTGAAAGCTACTGTGCTAAGCTTTTTAATTCCACTTCTCTTTGATTTTTTGTTTTTATGTTATATTTCGCGCGGTAACATTGAACTTTTGGACTTCGAACCTAACAATTTTGGCGAACCACACAAATTGAAGAAGAAAGAAAGGAGCAAAAAGATTTCTTCTTCTTGGTCAATATATGTATTTTTTATATTATTCAATTGTTTTATTGATTTATGTACCCTTTACTCTGGTCAAGATTCACCGTTTCGGTATTTCTCGCACTTTATCACTATTTATTTATTTAAAATAGTATGCTACAGTGAAGAAAACTTAATGCATAACTTACGAAAAAAAAACTTAAAAAAGAAAAAAGTAAGCAACAAAATCTTAAGTAATAGCTTATTAGCAGCAAGATTACATAATATTAGTAATAAGTATATACTAAATATATAGTAATCACGTATAAAGAAGTGAATATCAATAAGGTACTAATAGGATTAAAAAGTTTATACTATTAGTCGAGTGAAGCGACGGATTAATCAAATGGGCATTTTTATTAAACATTTTACAAAGAATCCGGAAAGGATTAAAAAGCTGAGAATTGGTACGGCACTGAGTTAAGTAAAGTACATCATGATGCCTTGTGAATCTACCAGGAACGTTAAACGAGATGGCCTGAAGAAGGAGAGCAGCAGAAATAGACCCTTTAATCAATTTTGCTATGAACACTACACTTAACATTTCTCGTCTTTTTTCGAGTGTGGGGAGATCAATAAGCTGAAGCCTATTTACGTAGGGAGGTAAAATCAGTTGGGGATTCCTACCCAACCCCCGAAGGGTAAAGAGTAAGATGTTTCTTTGAATTGATTGTATTTGACCAATATGGATCTTGTAGCTAGGTGACAAACAACCGAAGCGTATTCGAGAATTGGTCTAACAAGGGCCATACATAATCATGTGGCTATATAGGGGTCAGAAAACTACTTTGACCATCTTTTTATAAAACCAAGGATCGATTTCGCTTTAGTCACAGCTGCATCGATCTGTGAATGAAATCTTAATTTGGTGTCAAAAATAACTCCCAAGTCGCAGATGCTAGAAACATTATCTAGCTTGTGTTTACGAATGTTGTAAGTAGCGGCCAACTTATTAGACCACGCAAATGACAGCATGCAACACTTTTTTAGGTTAAGGCTCATGCCATTTGTTTCACACCACGTTATAAGGTTATTTATGTCAAAGTGTAGATTAGCGATACTATCAGCAGAGTTAAATGAAAGAAACATCTTAACGTTATCCGCAAACGTCAAACATTTCGAGTACTTTACGCAACTGGCAAGATCATTTAAGTAAAGTAAAAAGAGGATAGGTCCAAGATGACTACCTTGGGGAGCTCCAGACGGAACTTTAAAAATTTTACGCGACTGAGATGCGTTAAACAATACTGTTTGAGTCCTCCCTGTAAGGTATTCTTGAAGCCAAGAGACCAGAGAAGAAGAAAAACCAAAGCGTCTGAATTTGAGAACCAGGAGATTATGGTTCACTCTATCAAATGCCATCGAGAAGTCAGTGTAAATAACATCTGTTCGCTTATAATCAGTAAAAGCTTGGGAAATACTACCCGTCAGCTCTAAAAGATTAGTAGAGGTTGATCTTTCCTTCATAAATCCGTGTTTCCGTAAGTTTAGCAATGCGTCTATAATTGAAAATATCATCCCTTGGTCCGCTCTTATGAGGAGGAATGATAAAACTTGATTTCCATGCAGCAGGGAAGTGCTCTGTTCTTAAACTTTCATTGAATATGATAGTCAAGGGTAAAGCAAGTAAGTCTGCGCAATAACGAAGAATACAAGATGGAATACCATCAGGGCCAGGATAAAAAGAGGATTTGAGGGAAGATAAAGAATTTAGAACCTCGTCAACGGTGAGTTCGATACATGGAAATATATCAAATGACTTGATCGGGTAGTTATATGTGTCGCAAGGTGCCACGAGGTATGGGGCAGGTTAAAATCATCCAGCACTAGTTGCTTGTCATTACAATGAAGTCCCGAGACAATACTTTCAACATGATGGAGGTGTTCCGAATATATTGAAAGATCGGACGCAGAAGATATGTATGAGCATGTAACATTTGCGTATTTAAGTACAAAAGGTACAAATTACGGAAAAGCCCATACTTAAGTACGAAAGTGCATATTTAAGTACAAAAGGTATGAATAACGAAAATGTCCACACTTAAGTTCGACATGGAGTAGAAAAGAAGTTAAGGATGCCGGCGGCATAAAAGTGAAAAGAAAGAACTCTACAAACAACATAAATAAGGATAAAAGTACGGAAGGTACGAACATACAAGCACAATGGTACGTGAAGTTCAGTAAAAAGTACCAAAAGAAAATATAGTAGTAGCAAGCGAGTGCGCAACTGAAGATCGCGGTATCATCCCGCTCGATCAAAAAGAGCAAACATATGTTTAGATGAACACAGAAAAAAAGACAAATCGAACCAAGCGAAAATAAAACGTGGTAAGGATTACCAAAAGTACTAAAAGAAAAGAGATATCAGCCCTTTTGAAAAGGAAAGTGAAAAAAAAGGGAAAAAATTTTTAGTCAACACAGGGAATATAATAGAAAATACAATTTCGGTTGAAAAAAAATAACTGAAATCAAAGTGCCTGCAAGAAGTTTGGAGTATTTAACTAAACCCAGATTGAAAGTGTTGATAAACGCTGAGTGCAACGGCGTTGAAAAAAAAAGCTCAAATCAAAGTGACTAGAAAAAAAAATTATTTCGGAGTATTTAATTAAAAGCAGATTGAAAGTGTAACAACAGTTGTGATAAACATTGAGTGCAAGCGCGTTAAAAAAAAAGGGAGACGTCATAATTAAGAAAAACAAAAACGAAAGCACAACACGTATGATCGTAATGTAAAACGCAAATAACCGAAATAAAATAGTATCTGTGCATGTGTATGTGCTAGTTAGCACACGATAGAAATCGTTTGGAAACAGAAAAATATTTAATTCTGTAGGAAAAAAAAATTATTGAAAAAAAAGAACTGATATGTTACTGGTTGCACATGTGGCTTAGAAAAGCATTAAAACGAAAAGAGAAGAGAAACAAAAAAAAAAACTTAACTAAATACTACTATCGAAAAATTTTAATTCTGTAGAAAAAGGTGCGCAGTGAGATAAATAAAAAAAAAAAAAGGAAGAGAAAGCGAACCTCATCAAGATAGACGCAAATCAAGTCAAATTAAATTTTCACAAAAGGTGCGAATAGTAATGAACAGAGTTTACGGTTACTAAAGGTAAACATTGCGGAGTTCGAGCATTCTTCTCGGGATAAGCAGAGCAGAACAGAATCCAAGGGTGAGTTATTCGACAAATCAGTGAACCATTTCCTATAGAACCGAAGCCAGGAGGAATAAAAAGAAGTAAGCGAAAGTTTCCGACGGGAAAATAAGAACGAACTGTGAAGAAAAAAAAATGAGAATCTTCCGTTCCGTTCCGGAAATTTGCGTATTTAGGAAGTTTGTCTCTAATGTTATTTTTTTTTAATCCATCTGTAATAAATTCTCGCATTAAATATATAAATGCAAACGAGGAATAGGGTAGAAAATTTCAGGAGGAAAACTATATATACGATGTGATCCAGGAAAGAATAGAGCTATTTCGCGAAAACACACGAGTGAAGGAGAATCTCCAAACGTCGACATTTATTTCCCTGTCTGTAACATAAGGAACTTATGGAACCTTAGGAATAAGGAGTAGGGACATCTATATTTTTAACTTCAACATGGCCAATACAATCAAAACTACATGGGTATATGCGCTCCGCAAGGATGACCTGATAAAGTATCTGAACGAGTTTCAACTGGGCGGCGCGGGAACTTTAGATTAGCTGAAGAAGCGTTGGGGCCGTTTTTTAGGTGGTGAACATGAACCAGAAGTCTTGGTGCGATTATTGGACATCCAAGAGATGCATGAGCCCAGCCAAGCATTACGCAATCCTTCCGCGATTTGTGCCACACGAGCGACGACACCACCATTGGCGGGTTATTCACAAAATTTTCTAAGTCGACATTCGGAGAGTATTGCCGAACCGAAGGCGGGACTGACGGTAAATTTGCCGAAGGGGCAAACCGGAAAGTCATCGCCACAGGGTATCGCACAGGGCGAGTCTGGACCTCGAGATCAGCCATACGCAATGATCGGCCAGGCTCCACTGTACTTGTAGCCGATAGCAGAAGGAAGGCTAGTAATTAAAAAAGTCCGGAAATGGAGACTCAATTATAGAGGGGCACTAGACTCCCTACAATTTATTGAGCGTGGCCGAGGTTTACGCTGTCAACAAAAATGCACTGCCGGCGACGATGATCATCCTGTTACAGGAGAAGCCACTGGCATGGTTCAAGAACAACATTTGTCGATGGACTGAGTGGTAAACGTTTAATGGGGACTTCCTACAGTTCTTCTTACCGTGCCGGTATATCCAGGACTTGGAAGACGAAATACGCAAACGGGTACAGAAACCCAGAGAGACGTTCAAAGATTATGCACTGTCGTTACAGACGATGATGAGACACGTGGGCTATACAAACGCTCAAAATTTAGGGAGGATTTATACCAACGCTCAACCTGAATGCTTGCGGTACATCCGAAGGAAGGACTTCCGAAACTTAAGGGAACTTCTAGAAATGGTGGACTGGGAGAGTAGTCCGGCCGGAAATCAGACGCGTGAAGTGGTACGCGAAGCAGCCTCGCCATCCAGGGCGAACGGCACAACGATAGCAACACCGATTGGTGGAACAGGGAGATGGGGCATCAAGACAATCATGCTGGAAATTTGGTCAGAGGGGACGTCTATCATGAAATTGCCCGAATCAGTCAACTTTTTGTAGTATGTGCCGAAGACATGGAGTTAAAGTCGAGGAATGCTGTCAGCGAGGACAAGCTGCACAGAAGGCACAGCAACAACAATAACGGTCCGCGAAGGTCGGGAAACGGTCGGGGAGCCCACCGTTCAAGGGGAGCTGTGGACCCCAACAACAGTTGGTATCACCAGTAAGATCCCCACCACAAAATATCAACTCACCAGAAGATAACGAATGGACAGGATTGCAGTTCGAGACGAGTCGTTTGACAGCCAAGGTAGTTATAGCTGGAATGCCAACTATCGCCACGGTAGACACAGGCGCGACAACTAGTTTCATCAGAGAGGAGTTCGCGAAGAAGATTCAAGGGCGATACCAACGAATGCCGCATCTGGTAAAGATTCAGTTGGCAGATGGGACGAAAGTGTCCGCGGATAGCACTACACAATTTGGAGATTCGACGACGCTGCTGAAATTGGTAATAATGCCGAAAGCTACCGAAGAGGTAATTTTGAGATATAATTTCCTGGAAGCTTTTGAGACAACTAAAACGTGTGTGAGTAAGACGGCGTCATGTGCAGCTCGGTTGCAGATTGCTACTCCGCAGTGCCATGCAATGAAAGAAACGGCAGTCCAAGACATAACATGCAGTCCAACGAAACGTATCCGAAGGGAGAATACATCCCCAACCGATCATGCAGGGGCCGACGGAGGTCACCTCTGCGAGGAGCAATGAAGATATCATCAGACAGTTGGATGCAGAACCACCAACGGAGGAGATCGAACGAATTGATAAGGATCGAGGAAATAACGAGAAGGAGTTCGTAGAGAAGTTCATCCAACATGATCTACAAAAATTTGCTGACGTGCTAGGGCCAGCGAACATAGACCAATATAAGATAGCGTTGAATGACGATCGGCCATTTAAAATGAGATACGCGACTCGAAATCCGGCTATGCAAGCCGTGATTGATACCGAAGTTAACAAATTGCTGGCGCATGGCTACATCGAACCGTCGAAAAGTCCTTACTGTTCACCGATTACCTTAGTGAAGAAAAGAACTGGGACATGGAGACTATGCATGGACTTCCGACATTTAAATCAGAGGTCCAACCCAGACGCATACCCGCTGCCGAAAATACAGGCGACATTGGATTGCTTCTGTGAGGCCCGCTACATAAGCAGCCTAGATTTACACGATGGACATTGGCAGATACCGCTTGAGGAGAAAAGCAAAGTATATACTGGTTTTGCAGTGTCCGGAAGGCGCTTGTTTGAATGGAAAGTTATGCCATTTGGTTTGCATTCAGCACCAGCAACTTTCCAACGTACTTTGGATTCCGTGATTGGTCCCGAGATGGAACCGCAAAAAACTAGAAAAAACGAGGTTCCAGCACCAGCGAATGTAAAGGAGGTTAGGAGATTTCTAGGTATGGCGTCATGGTACCGACGTAAGAAAAGGAAAACACTGGATGTGGACAGAAGGCCAACAGACGGCGTTTGAATTGTTAAAGCACCGATTGACTGTTTCTCAGATGTTGGGCTGTTCAGGTTTCTCTGAACTTCTTTATTTGCAGACAGATGCAAGCGATATTGGACTAGGTGCCGTCCTGACTCAGAAGATTAATGTGACTGAAAAGGTCATTGCATACGCCAGTAGACGATTAAATCCGACCGAGAAGAATTGTTCCGTGACTGAAAAGGAATGTTTGACGATCTTGTACGGAATACGGAAGATGAGACCATATTTGGAAGGCTATAAATTTGTAGTGATCACGGATCGCTTCTCACTGAAGTGGTTAGATGCCATCGATAACTCGTCCGGTAGGATAGCGCGATGGATAGAAGAGTTACAGCAATACGACTACTCCGTGAAGTACAGAAAGGGTACCAAGAACGTGGTAGCAGACATGCTGTCACGACAGCCCGTAAAGGAGTCAAAGGAGCTGGTGAACCCATAGGAACGCAGATGTAACCGGCTGGATAAAAAGGTGAAGGAGGTTACCGAAAATCCAAGCCACGATGCTTCAGGGAAAACTGTACCGCCATTTCGCTAGAAATATATGAGAAGAGGATAGTACGCCTTGGAAGTTATGCGTGCCGAGCTGCTTGAGAACAAGGGCACTAAATGAGAATCATAATGATGCTACCGCTGGTTACATGGGGATTAGGAAGACAGCATATAGGGTCTGTCAGCGCTATAATTGGCCAGAGATGTATCGGGACATTGCAAGATATGTCCGCAAATTTAGAACCTGTCTGGAGTACAAGGTCGATCAAAGGAAGCCTGCTGGAGAAATGCATACCGAGTTACCGGAGGAAGCTTGGGTAACCGTATATTTCGATTTGAAGAGCACGCGATCGGGAAACACCACGTTGTTGGTGTTTGTGGACAAATTTACGAAGTGGACTGAGCTGGTCCCCATGCGAAAGTCCATCGCTGAAGGATTGATTCGAGCCCTTCGGAAGCGGGTGGTAGGTCGTTTTGGAGTTCCTAAACGTATCTTAACCGATAATGGAACCCAATGCACCAGTAGAAGTTTCCGGCAGTATCTAGAAGGAGTGGGAATAGAGCATGGGCTCACCGCACCGTACTCGCCGCATGAAAACCCTACTGAACGCACCAACCGCATGGTGAAGACGGTTATAGCTCAATTTTGTAAAGGAGACCACACGAGGTGGGATGAGTTAATTCCTGGGATTAGTT
>KK351277.1:90375-100791 GCA_000671755.1 Glossina brevipalpis | reverse complement strand
TCTGTGACTGGCCGAAATAAACTGTTGAGCTGCCAGCGCGTTATGCTTCTGGCTTGTCGACCCATTTGCAGGACTATTTCGAAGGACGCTTTACACGTTCTGATGGGTGCCGCTCCTCTTTTCGGATAAAGAGGGGTCGGCAAATAAGTCCGACCAAAAATATTGATGAAATAGAGAGACTTAATTTGAGGGAACGTAATTCGCTTTTAGTGGATCGTGTCCATTCCCTTTGGCAATCTTGTTGGGGGAATAGTTCAAATGGGAGAGTAACTTTTGAGTGACATCTTTGCCGAGAATCACCCAGATTTTGGCTTTAGCCTTCAACTGGGATTCTTGCTGACGGGTCACGGATCTCAATGAATTTCTGCATTCTAGAGGCCTCTTGGAAACTAGGGCTTGCTGTTGTGGGAATCCGTTAGAAAAATGGAAGCATGTGCTGGTGGAATGCCACTCATACTCTAATCTGAGAGACTTGGAGGCTATAGGTATTAGACACACTGACGGTACCTTTGATTTTAGTCCTTCCTTCTCTACACATTCTTGAGATTCTTGAATGCGTTAGCATCAGGTGCTTTCGCCAAGCGTCTTCTGGTAAGGGTAGTTTAGGGCAACTCTTCTGTCTTTGTTTGTGTCCTCATTAGTGTATTACAATAGCTGATGGCCAAATTGATATATGAACTATATGGGGCTCTAAGCCTTGGCAGAGACTTCCTCTCGTCTGGTGTGACAGTGTTGTGGCAATCCGTCTCCACATTTTCTTTGGATTGCCACTGCAGTTAGTCCCTTGGTGCCGTTTCCCTATATTAAACGGTGGAGATTAGGATAGGCCTCGCTTCCAGTTAGAATACTATGCCCATGCGCATGGTATATGCTGGTTCACTTCGTGTACAGTTCTTGTATCCCATAACCAAACATGAGTTTCGTGGTAGCTGCGGTTGAACCCAAATTGTGTAGAGCAAGCTAGCTTGCTACGATCCGTAGCGTGTCTCCACCTAGAACTCAGGAACTAAATGTACCTGAGTCGCTATGTGTGCGTTTTCACACTCCGTGTGCCAAAGGGCACGGTGGAGTTAAGCTTTCACGGCAGGATCTCGCGTTAAACCACAAGAGACATCTGTGATCACTGTGTACTTATTTATTTGTCTTTCAATGCATTGTAGTTTTGTATAGATTGATTGCTTTCCAACTAGATATCTAAAGAAAGGAAAATACAGAAAAACTATTGCTAACTTTGAGGCATATAGAAGAAAATAATATTGCAAACATTTTTCCTGCTTTTATCCAACCAAAAATAAAAATTATATTAACAATTAATGCGTTTCGAAAAGTTGTAAAACATTTTCAAAGTAACAAAATCTGTTATCACTCATTTCAGCTCAAGAAAGACAGCAAGGCCATCATGTAACTAGTATCAGTTTTAAAAATTGATGTTAACTTTTTGTAAAGGACTAGGCCGTCTGCTGATAAAACAATCTTAAATCAAGCGTCGAATTATCTAACATTCTGTCTGAAACAGGAAAACAATAGCTCTGTTAGAAAATCTTTAATCAACTTAGCTCCTTCAAATAATAGATTTGGATCACTACGAAGTACCTAAAAAAACAGCCCCAGCGGAGAAACGTCCCAATCAAAAATTCGAATGGGACATGGCGTAGGTGGAACAAAAGCAAGACTGACACATTCGAAACTTTTTAAAGGAACCTGTTACTCCTTTTTCGTTTTGCAGCTCTCAGCAGGCTACGAAAATTACGGACTTTCTTAATGTTGCATGCCTAACTTGCTGATCCATTAAACTCTATGTACTGTATGAAATTCGTAATGAAATCCAAAAGGTGAACAGACCAACCCTGAGATATGACCTAATCGACAACAAAGTAATTGAAACTCTGTCTCAATGTAAGACTTTTGCATTTTGCCGTTTTGCAGGTAACCTCGGAAGCATGGTGACATCATACATGCCTATCAGGCTTTTACCGGTCTTGTATAAACTATTTGAGAAACGTTTTCTAAAACTATTGTTTTGTGTGTTATTGTCTAAGTAGCAATTTGGCTTTCGGCGTAATCATAGTACTGCTGAGCAATGTCAGAGAGTAGTTAAAGCAATTAGAAATAGTTTAGAAAATAAACTTTATTGTTTCTCAGTATTCCTGTTTCCGATGATGTTACAATTGCTAATTATGCAGGTTGTACGATAATGTTAGATACTAGAATTAGCGCTACAGACGCCTCAAATAACCATAGCCAATTACATGCGACAGAAGAACATTAAAGTAAATATTGAAAAATTGATACATATTACATTTGGCCTAGAAAACAAAAGTGTCCTTCTACTAAATTATATGACGTAAAAATTCTATCATCCGACAATTTGAAATATCTTGGCCTTCTCATCGACAGAAAACTAATTTGCAAAAAGCACATATAGTCAAAACGGCAAAAACTAAATATGAAAACGAAGAAGATGCACTAACTTTTAAGATCCAAATCTACAGCCAGTATGGATGTGTGGAATCCAGCTTTGGTAGCATTCAGCAATTTGAACGCAGAAATATTGCAGAGACATTAGTATGAAGCATTAAAATCTTATATGCCACTTTCGATGTTCCGAAAGTTACATATGAAATAAAGCGCTTTAGCTGTAATTAAGCTCGCACCTCGATATTTCAACCGTAAACTTATTAGATCAAATCTATGCAGTAAGAAGACTGAAAAGACACCACAGAATAGGCTTCTCCTTCATATAAACACCTTACTGATGCTTAACGTATAGTCAAAATCTGAAGCCAAACATTAAGTGTATGTATTTTTTTTAGTTATTAATTCATTCGCTAAATGTTTTATTGTAAATACATTGCAAATAATAAAGAAAAGACAGTATTTTATTCCATAGAATTAAATAAAAATTTCGCTGCGTTTTGTTTACAAGAATGTCCTATACTTTAAACGAACTATATTAAATCAAATATACGCCATTTTGATGGATAACTTTCTACCATTTATCAGGTAAAAGCATTATGCCATCACTTTTGAAATCCTGGTATTTCTGCTTTTACAGAGTTCTTTCGAGCTTGTCTTCGCAACATCAAGAGGGTCCCGCAGAAATGAGTGGTAGTAAGAAGGAACAAGGTCCGGACTATGAGGATGCGTTAAAAATTCTCAGCCAAATTCTCTCAGTTTTTGGTAAGCAATAAAAGTTATGAATCCATTACTACTGATCGAGGTTTAAACCCACAACATTTACAATATGTATTATATTGCAATATATAGTGACCTTTTACGGAGTATTGGCTCAATTTTAAAACGAAATCGCTCTCAACTGCATTAAGAAAAGTCACAAAAGTTCTTCAACTTTTCTAAATTATCTGTAGACTGTTAGTATTTACAGGCGCCATGTTTGTCTTGATAAGGTTAACACTGTAAAAGTTGCGTGGAAGTTGCAACACGTCACGAAGTGTTTCTTTTAAGTAATATGTTTTTCCATTTCTAATGGTCAATTCAAAAATTCATTGTGTAAAAGAACCTATTTAATCACTCCAAACTAAAACTTCCAAAATTAAAATATATTTATACACTGATTGAAAAGAAACTTTATAGGTAAGCATAAGCAACCGTTTACTAATTATGGCACCATGTAACGCTTCTAAAAATTAAAAAGGTTCAGGTGACGCGCAGATTAAACATCGCATGGTCATTTCATTTATTAAACTTATACTCATATTATTATTCAAATTATACTCATACTTATATTACTTAGTTCTTTCAGACGATATGAAATACATAGAACCAAATGCAGAGGTGACTATAGTACATCATACAAAAAGTCGAAACAAGCCAAGTTACACTTAACGTTACATAATCACAGGTCGCAACAGATCATGAGAAGGTGGTTACAGGCAGAGATTGATAAGTTGTAATAAGTAAGTAATAAGGAAATAATAGGGAAGAACTTCTTTCTGAGTGCTATACACAAATTTTTAACAAATATATACTCTCGCAGAAGTGTAGGACTGTTTCTTGCCTCATGCAATGTTGTTGATGGAACAGTGGTATATAACGTATTAGTCAATTAGTAATTTCTAGGAGGTCAATTCTAACATATCCATGTTATTTTCAGAAAATGAGAACCCTCAAACCATGTCTATTAAAATTTTGTCATATTGCTCATTTGTTTTCTTTTTAGTAATGATGGTTTTCATGATGCTATTTGAATAATTTTATTGTTTTTTGATCAAACTCAGAATTGACTTGTAAAATGTTATGAAAACTCTTATCTGTTGAAAACAATAATTCGTCTGTGATTGGCTTATTTTAAACGAGATCATACGAACACTGATAGTAAGCTACGTAGTGGGCGCCAAAGCAGGGTGGTTACACTAGAACACATCAAACGAATTATTCTCGATAACCGAAAAAGAAGTCGCAAGGATAGTTTGCACTGTAAAGATGCCAAAGGCAGCGTGTTCACTACTTTGAAAAAAAGTTTACATACGAGAAATGGATACCGCGTTTACTCACAGTGGAACACAAAATATCACCGTGTTATCAATGACAAAGTGATAGAAATTCAATTTCGCATTGCTGCTTAACCCATTCACCAGATCTGACCGCCTGCAGCTATGATCTACTCTGTGTACTGATAAGGGCCAAGTGATGGGCGTATTTTGCGGGTTTTGGCAAATCATTCTGTCAAAAAGTTGTCGCAGTGGTAAACTTGCGTTGGACTGATTGCATCACTCCTAAAGAGGACTACGTCGATGAACAAAACCAAATTCTAAAAAAAAAAGCAAGACTCTTAGTTATTTTCAGAGATTATTGTACTGTATGCAAACTTAATAACAATACTAACAGAAAAATCATCTTTATCATCTTTTTCTTGCATTGCAAAATTTCTTTAATGATAAAAAATTGGAATCTAGGGAGGATTGTGAAAATCGACTNGCCGCCGCAAGTGGAAGCCGCGTATAGGAGATTATGTGTTGGTCAAGCATCATCCGCTCTGAAAGGCAGCTGATAAGTTTGCTGCCAAGTTAGCACCACACTATGTCGGACCGTATAAGGTCAAGGAATATGTTTCACCAGTAATTGTTATGTTACAGGGTGACGGAGGAAGTCGCACATCACACGTGGCCGACCAGAAAGCCATGGCTGTGGAACCGAGTGGATACGGAGCTCCACAGGAAGGAGAGGCGTCAGCTAACCATTGACAAGAATGCATTTCTTTGATTGACTTTTATATTTTATAACATTTAAGACTAATAAACCCATTCTGTATCATTTTAGTTACCATGTCAGACAGAGATGCTGGACGTGAAGCACTCCTCCGGGAGATCGAAAGTCGCATCCGGGAGTTGCACGCTGACGAAGCTGCTGCACCCGAAGGGGGAGCCTCCCAACCGAGCGTCACAGAGTGACGCGAGGCTTGTTAAAGTCTGTGCGCTAGGTCCGGTAGGTCCGTAGTGAAATATTTTGTAATTAATTGCCACTACCTCTTCTCTCCAGTCGATAAATTACCAGCCTTCGTAGCTCTTGGAACACCTTGTCAACGAAGTTATTCATCGTCGCCCATGTTTCTGGGACTTTAAATACATCTTGAGGATGTCCTCCCAGATGACCATATGCCGCAAATCTTGCACAGTTCGGACACGCTGATGAACTATCATGTCCGAATCTGTTTAAATTCTGCCTGAAACAGCCATGGCCAGTCAAAAACTGCGTGGGGTAGTAAATAAATTCCCCATGCCGTCTCTTTGTCCATTCTTCAAAATCCGGTACGAGCGCGCCTTTCGCTGCATTCTCCCTGCTCCTGCAACCACCAGGGCCGCCTTTTCCGAAATAGTACGAAAGTCGAATATTTGCCTTGTGGCGCTAAGGCGATATATTGCGACCAATTTTCGGTGTGCCGCCTTTACAGTCATTGCGTCCTATCCTACTGGGCTCGCGTACATGACGACCGAGGTCACCACCGTGGCTACGACTGTCCACTTCGCTGTTTTTAGCCCTGCCAGTTTCGTCTGGATGCCTGCCGCTTTCTTCGCAACGTAATCAATATGATGCCTGAAGTTGAAGCGATGGTCAATTTAAGCGCCGGTAATGACTGAACCTTATCTACCCCGATTCTTATTTTGCACATCTCTGGCTTTTTTCGTCTACTTACAAGTACAACTTCAGTTTTGTGTTCTGCCAGCTCCAGGACCACTTTGTTCAGCTACACTTTAGTAAGCATGATTGCCTGGGTAGCTTTCGCTCCTATGTGCACGATTTGCTTTGCGACCATCACGATCGCTACGTCGTCGGCAAAACTGATACTTGTTATGCTGGGTGGCAACTGCAACTTCATGATGTCGTTATAAATTATATTCTACAATTATTGACCCCTGTGGGATGCCCGCTGATATATTACATGCATCTGTGCCGTTGTCGCTCTCATACACCAACGTACGGTTCGACAGGTAGCTCGTTATGATATCCAATGTATATCTTGGAACCTACGCTCTTGCGGATAGCCCCTAATTCGCCGAGTTAAAGGCGTTTTTAACGTCAAGTGTAATCAGGCCACGGTATTTCTTGCCAACACGCTTCCATCGGCACATGGTTATAGCATCGGATACCAGCTTCATCACGTGGTTCATGACATCTACTGGCGACCGCGTTCTTCTGAAACCTTACTGCCCTTCCGATCGGGCACCCTTTTCTTCGGCTACTAACAAAAAACGCTTGTATACTATTATTTCTAGCAAATTTGCCCATTGTATCCAGAAAGCGAATACATGAACATGGTTCGGCTGGTAGGTTGTTACTTTTCGGAATCAGGGCCAGCCTCTGTATTTTCTATTTGTCTGGGAAGACTGTCGCTCTGGGACATTGTTCTAGAAGCTCGGCAAATATCTCCGGTCTTCTTTCGATCGCTGCCTTTAGGGCAATGTTAGGAACTCCTAGGAAAGGCCTAGGACCTTCGTATCACCAATTCTTTGGGTGGCCGCAAGTAGGTCTCCCGTAGTAACAACCGGTGGTGGTTCTTTTTCCTTGCCAAAAAAACTCCGCTACTACATAAGGCGGCCTTTGTGGGAAGAGTGTTTGTAAGATTTTACGCAGCATAAGAGGGCAAGTAACTTGTCGCAGCTTGTTCCCTTTCATTGTTACTTCTTCGTGTCATAGCAGCGTCGCATGCCCTCATAAGGAGTTCCTGCACGTTCCGCAGTTGGTGTCAGTTAACCATGCGCTGCCATCTGTGTGCCTGAACAGTTCACACATTAATACCACGTCCACTTTTTGTTCTATCACCGTGTGCCGAAGAGGGTCATGAGCCACTTCGTTTTGGTTGAGATTTATCTGTATTAATCTCATTTGTGACCGCTGCCTGCCAACGCGCTTTCGAATAATGAGTAGTTACCGCTTCCAGCGACGTGTTTTACGTCGGTGTTCACTTTGCCTTTACAAAACATACAGAGGGGTTCATTTGCGCATTTTTTTGCGATATGACTTCCTTCCTTCATATCCTCGACAAATCTTGGATCTGCCGCAGTTACTTCGCTATGGGCAGTTCAAGGCACCTAAAGCATTTCACTATGCTCTCTGAACCTGCAAATCACCCGGCCTATTCTGAGCTTGCCGCTTGCCAGAATCTTCGCAGCGTCGCTCATTTGCAGCCTAATTACGGCTTTTGGCGTTCCGCAATTTGCCTTCCTTAGGCTCAGAACTCCTGCCTCCGTGACACCAAACTGGCTTTTTAAGGTATCCGTGATATCTTCGTTGATAGTGATCTTGTCGATGTCCTTGCTTACGACACTGTGGTGTTGCTTAAGGGTTCTCACCGCCGCTTGATCATCTAACAGTGGACTGACGGTGTCTTTCAGTTCATCTGTTTTGCCCACTGTTTCGCTGAGCTGCAATAGCAGATCTCCTTCCTGCATTCGCGTTATCTTGCTGACTGTCTCTCCCAGTTCAGTTGATAGTGATCGTTTACTGTGAACAGACGTGTTACGGATTGTTCACAGCGGTAATTATTACAAGAAATTGTAGAATCATATATGTATGCTCGGGCCATATATGCTCTCTAGTGGTGTAAACACTGACCGTGATTTATCGTGCGATTGATTTGTAAAATTAACCACAATTAGTTAT
The DNA here is from genome assembly GCA_000671755.1 of Glossina brevipalpis. Lineage (NCBI taxonomy): Eukaryota > Metazoa > Arthropoda > Insecta > Diptera > Glossinidae > Glossina > Glossina brevipalpis. Next base: position 92,670 of record KK351277.1, on the reverse strand, counting down.
ATATTAATTAATTAAAAACGATCGGAAAGTTTCAAATGTCACTTAATAAATGAAAAGCAAGTGAAAAACAGAGTTAAATTCAGAGAAAAAAAATTTGTGATACAAATTAATTGTAATTAATTAATTACAAAGAAAAACAAACAGTGAATATTGTGCATGTACTGCTACAACGTTGGCGTCTGTTGAGTTTGCCGGCGTCTGTTGAATATTACAAGTGTGGTGAAATTACCGGCTGTGCGGTTGGTGTCAGCTGTTGCCGATAAGAGGAGGCACAGCGCTGCAGTAGGACTTAAGATAAGGCACCATTGCCATTTGCCTCCTGCCCCTGCAGTCGACTAGCCAAGGCACGGCCTTCTGTATTTGGGTTGTGTCTTAGGTTTCTCTCTTTGAGTTTGCTGTTTGCCGTTGGTGGCGACAGCTTGTGCTTGTGCCAGTCACTATTGGAGGCGCTGTGGTTTCCCGCAGTGCGCAAAAGCAGAGGTGCCCAAACTGCTTCATCAAATTTTGCGTCAGGGTAAGTCTCCGATTTGAATTATACATTAGGTATATAATTATTTGGCTAAAGAGGCTTCGCCAATAAATTTAGTAATTACTTTGCGTATCGGTGAGATATATTTATATCTCAGACGGTGATGTACCTGTGGCCTCGTCCAAGGATAAAGTTTCGATGGCGAGGTCCAGGGGCGTGCCGATGAAACGCGTGGCATCGGTGTCCGCGTCTGAGAGGGCTGGGTTATTGTATGCGTGAGGTTAACAGTGGTTTCGCGCAAGTGCAGAAACCTTGCGCGCCTGGGGGCGAGACTCATGGCTTGCCTACGGGTATGCGTATCTTTCCTGCTACTGGTCGTGGTGCCGCTATTATTATGAATAATTGCGTTGGTATGAATGTGAGCGCTATTGTCGCTAGTGTCGGTAACCATGGTGTCTGTGTGTCCATTGAGGGTCCCTTTAGACGATTGTTCCTTGCCAGTCTCTGCCGCAAGTTTAATCAGGAACTAGATGGCTATCTTAGCTATATGGATTCGGTGCTATCCCTTGCTGACGGCACCCCATTAGTTCTCGGTTTTCATGCTAATGCCTACTCCCCTCTCTGGTTCAGCAAGATGCGTGGTCATGCAGCAGGTCTTCCGAACCAAAGGAGAGGTGAAGTGTTGGCTGAATGGTGTATACTTAGAAATGTACACGTGTTGAATGAGCCTAATGAATGATTCACGTTCAGCGATCCGCTTGGAACTAGTGACATTGATGTCACCTTAGCCAATAGGGCACCAATGGGTGTGTTTGATTTTTCTTGGGAAGTCATGGGTGGATAAGGGGTAAGTGACCATCACATAATTAAGTTGGTGGCCACTTATGTCCCTCAGGTATCCACTCAGTCGGACACCAAGCGGTGGTGCACTACCAAAGTCAATTGGGATATTTACGGTGATCATATTAGGGATGCGGTTTCTGTTGTTCCGCATGGGATTTTTGTTAATAAACCGTTGGATGAGCGTATTGACCACATCACCCAATCTGTCTGGGGTGTAAACGACTTGCTCCTCAGGAGAATCCGCAAAGTTACTTAAAGAGGGTTTATGTGGTGGACACCCGATCTGTCCGCCACACGTAGAAACGTCCGTAGGCCTAGAAGGCAATTTCAAGGAGCGAGACGGTCCTCAAGTGAGGACATTTCCCAGGTTAGAGAAGTTTATAAGCGTTGCCTGTCTGAATAAAATCGCATGCTTATCAAGGCTAAGGAGGACGAATGGAGGACTTTTATCTCGCACAAGCGGGATGACCCTTGGGGTCATGTTTATCGGATTGTGAGGAGTGGTAGGCCCGTTGAAGTCAGTAGTATTAGTTGCAATGGTACAACACTAACCAAATGGAGGGAGTGTCTGGAAATTTTAATGGGTAATTTCTTCCCTGGGATTGGTGGATTGTGTCTTCACCGCTACCCTTGTAGGAATGGGAAATTAATACTGCGATGGATAAAATTAGAGGCAAAAGATCGCCATGTATGGATGGAATAACTGATGAGATGGTTAAAGCCATCTGGAAGGTTATTCCTGAATATCTGTTTGCAATTTATAGTAATTGTTTAACGGAAGGCTACTTTCCATCCCAATGGAAGGTTGCCATGGTGGTTGTTCTTCTCAAGTCGCCTGATAAAGTGAGAAGCGATCCTTCATGTTATCGTGGTATTAGTCTCCTTCCTGTACTTGGAAGAGTATTGGAAATGATGATGATTGATAGATTGCTGGAGAATTCACGTCTGTGTTTGTCTGATAAGCAGTTTGGCTTTCGCCATGG
>KK351277.1:1192-80679 GCA_000671755.1 Glossina brevipalpis | reverse complement strand
CATATTTTGAAATTGTTTGATCGATACTTTACGAGAAATCTACCAGTGTAGTCATCTACCGAAAAAATAATGGATTTCTTTTTCCCCAAACTAATATATAACCATTAACTTTTAGAACAGGCAGTTGTAAGAATGACCGCAATCTATTAATGACCATGGATTATTTTTTTCGGTTACTTGTTAGTTCGTTTAATTTTTAACCAACGTTCAAAGATTTGTTGCCTTGATTTTGAGGATCGAGTCAAGGTTGTGTACATTGGATATAAAATTAGAATTTAAATTTCTAAGATGTTAAAGTATTCCAAGATTTTTCGGACTGACAACGATATGCAGACATAACTCAGTTGATTTGAAAATGTCACCTTCGCTAAGAATATTTGTATTGTTTATAAGATTTATGATAGAACTTAAGTAAACAAAATCATTGAAACACTGCTCACTTTTTCCTCCACTGGGTTCGCTTAGTCTAATCTTTATTTTCGACTATTTCTAAGTTTAGTTTTCATATATATGATATTATGTTGTTCAAAAATATTCGTTATATAATTACTTTTGTAGTTTGCGCTATCGAGAGTACATAAATCATAAATAGTTTTGATACTACTTAGGAGAAGTTTTGGTTAATAAAGTACTTTCATGTATTTGAAAATGAAGAAAAACTGCTGAACAGGAAATTGTTACACATGGCATGTTTTAAGCATGCTGGTCATTGCAATTTTGGGATTAAACATCAATTTACTACAAAGATTTCTAAAAGTACGTATGCAATAGTGTTTGACAAGGTTTATGACTTCTCATAGCATATCATAGTATAAACTAAGCTGAGGCTGCTATAGAGGCAACAGGTGGCGGGTTGTACAAAAGTATATTCGTACGCTAGCTACGTATAACTAATAAGCAATCCTCGACCAGGCGCAGCTGAAGGAGAGGGTCGGGTGAAAAGGCCACACAACCCCGCGAACATTCGGCGACGGCAACAACGACTGCCGTCCTTGAAGTATTTGCCGCCCAATCTCATAACGGGGATGGTGTAACATGTAGTTCAGATTCACTTTCAAAAGAATGGAGGAACGCTCGCACATCTTCCGGGTTTTGCTCGTCGGCAATTAGCTCCCTTGTGTCAAGGTCAGTATGAGAATCAGTAAATTGATTACGAAAGATGGTGTTGTCGCCAAATTTAGCTGTCGACTTTCCCCTGAAAAACTGTTTATACTTTGACATAATAAATCTAAATTATTTCCCAAATTCTGCTCTGTTAATGCTTCTAATTTTGCGGGACATGACTTATGAAAACGATGATCGCAAGAAATCATCTTTAAATATTTATCCATAGAAATTGCTTGATTGTACAACCTTCGCTTGAAAATTGGTCAATTATATTTGCGTTTGCCATATTGTAATTGTTATTTTTATATATATATATATACGAATTTGGTACGGTGATTACATATGCAATATATACAAACAACATCAATGTTTAAATACACGGTATTCAATTCTTGACTGCGTGAATGATACCTACCTTCAGCTAAGAACAATATGAAATTTCGGTCAATGTAGTAGTGAGTTCAAAATGGAACCGAAGGAGGAAAAAAAAATTATTCGTTCGGTACCAATCTGATATTCTTAAAAATGGAAATTCCTTAACAAACACGGGATTGGAAATCTAGTTAACACAATTGGAGTCGGTTTGGACTTTTTATTTATATACATCGCAACAAAGTTTCCAATACTCCGGATATTAAACACTTTAAAAAAAGGAAGACAAGTGCGACCAAAGTGGGCAGCGGTTAAAATTAGCACAATTGATACAGTTCGTTAAATTCCAGAAGCGCAGTCGAGTTCACGAGAAAAAAAATAGGAAGAGAAGAGAAAAGATGGAAACACACACTTTATATGTATAACCGAAGCTACGCGGGGGATGTTTGAAGCTGTTAATGTGTGGGTCCCACGTTGGGTGCCATTTAAATAATTGTAGTATATAACTTAAATTCACTTCACTCGTCGACAATCGGAGTTGTCCGACGTATTGCTATTCTGATACATTTGGTCTTTCAATTATTTTAAATTATGCGTGCTAATATATGAAAAGAAAATTGAAAATAATTGAGATTTACATGAAGTACAACCAAACCATGGCAAAGGAATCACGGACACTAACGATAAAGTCGGAAGTTCAGGACAGCGATGAGAAATCATGGTCAAACTGAAGTTGTAGATCCTAGGTATGGCATACCATCCTGATATGGTTCCGCTGCCGTATCGTTCTCCTTTGCTTTTTTTTAAATTATGGCACGTCTGGAAAGTACGTTCTATTCTGCACAGTTAAGGTAGGCAGAGTAGGGCAAGTTAAGAAGAATCCCTGGCCGGTAACTGACCTGGTACTGAACAGTAGTCTTATTAGCGTTGGCGTCTATCAACTTTGCCTCTTTGTTTGCTTAGATAACAATGGTTTTATAAGAGCAACTACATCAACAGAATCAGATAGCGGCTTTTCAAGTTGGGCAAATATAATGTAATGATGTTTAACCGTAATTGGGGCATAGGTTCCCCGTCTCAATAGAGTTAAGTATAAATTGACCTAAGCTGCTCGGCTGTTCCCGCCAAGTTTATCGTCCAAGATTAACTGAGCGTAGGACGTCACTATGAAAAATGTGAATTAAAAATCAATGATGTATTCCGCGCCACGATAAACTCAGCGATACTTCATGAAAATCAATTAATTTTATTGAGGTAAATTGCCCCACTTATATACTAATTTTCTTAAGATAAAATAATACGAAATATTTACAAATGTGCTTAATCTACAGAATTATAATGTAAACAATTAATTAGGTCGCCGGCGCAATTTGATATTTAGTGCATACGTAACGTTTTCGGGAGTGTGCCGTTTCTTTTCGTTTGCTTTGCTTTTCTTTTCTTAAATTTTGTACACTACCCTGTGCATACTTTATGATGTATGCATAACGTAGTTACGTCCTCACCCTTCAGAAAAGAAAATTGTTTGCATTTTAAAGCATAAAAAAAAAAATTATTTTCTTAATTATATTTATATAAAGCTATGTACATCGTTTTATAAATATATATAAGAGAAGTGATAAAAAAAATATGTAGGGTAATAATAATATAATAGCAATATGATAACACAATAGTAATGTTCATTTAGTTTTTGTTTAATTATGGTATCTTTTAGCTAGATTTTTATGAATAGTCTTAACTTTATTTTTAATTTTAATGGTTATATTAGGTTCCATTATATCTATTAGTTCATACGGTCCGTCGTACTGTTTATCAAATTTTTTCCTATTATGTGTCTTCATTAGAATTAAACCTCCTATTTTAATATCTAATTGATTAAGATAATTTTATTCTGAATTAATTTTTCTTGTTTCTTTTGTTTGATTCAAAAATGTTGTAGCTGTTTCTATAGAATGTTTATATTGATTTTTACCTCATTAGCGTAATTGTCTGGATTATATATTGGCTTTGAAATTAGTATTACCTTATTTGGCATATATGGTAATTTTCAATATATCAGTTCGAGCGGAGTATATTTTGTTTCTACATGAGGGGTAGTATTATATGAAAAAGTATACTATGGTATCCATTCTTCCCAATTATTGTCTGTTGTAAACGCTAAAAAGTATTCATTGAGAACTCTATGATTCCTTTCTACTGTTCTTAATGTCTCATGGTGGTATGGAGTGGAGAACTTTTGTTCGATATTCAATAACAGATATATTTCTTTAATTAGTTCATTATTGAACTCTGTTCCTCTGAAGGATTGTACTATTTTGAATTGACCATGTTTAAGTATTATTTCTTCTACTAAGATTTTAGCAATGGACTTTCCACTTTTATTTTGAATGGGGTGTGCGATTATATATTTTGTTAATTCGCATTGGATTGTTAGTATATACCGAAAATTATTTGATCGTTTGATTGGTCTTATAATATCTGTGCATAATGTTGCAAAAGATGTTGATGGTGTATCCCTGATTGTAAGGGGTTCTTTAGTATGCTTGATCTGTTTGGTTGTTTGGCAAATGTGGCATTGTTTGATATAGCTTTTTATCATCTTAAACATGTTTCGCCAGATGTATCGTTGGCTTAATTTTTGGTATGTTTTCCTTACTCCAAAGTGTCCTAAGTAAGGGCTCGTGTAATATTCTTTTATTAATACCAATTTTTTTCATCATTGTGTATTCTTTTCCTTTCATTATATAATAAAATATTTATGCGGTTTCTTTTTTTTAAGCTTATGGAATTCTTCTTTTAATATTTCTTTTGGTATAGATTTAAAAATTTCATCTTCTAGACTTAGTGCATAGTCTTTATAGTTTAACTTATTGAGTTTTGATGTCAATTTTTCCAAGAGCGCATCGAAATGGTCTGGATATTCATTGCATCTCACACGTGTGCAGTTTAACTTTTTAATGTTGTCAATTATAATATCGTTTATACCACTTTTAGATTTATATTCTAACTTTCTTATATTTTTAATGTTATTGATTGACGTCCATTCCCACAGGTTCAATTCAATTAAGTATTGCATTGTCGCTTTGCTTCTCATTATTACTAAAGCCTTTTTAATCCGTTCTTGGTCTGCTTCTCTAGATGTTGGGATTATTTGGTTTGTATGCCAGAAGTTATGTCAATGCGTGATAAAGCATCTGCGTTGGTGTTGTTCGAACCTTTTTTGTATACTATATCAAAGTTATAATCTGATATCTCAATTCCTATTCTAGTTAGCTTTGATGTAGGATTTTTTTGTGAAAAGAGTGATACTAATGGTCGGTGTTCAGTTACTACTGTAAATTTTTTACCTAATAAATAGAGTCCAAAGAGGGTTATGCCGAAATGAATTGCGAGTAATTCATTTTCTATAATAGATTTATTTTTCTCATGTTTGTTGAGAGATTTGCTGACATAAGCAATGGGTAGGTCTTTACTTATTTCTCCTTGGGATAATAGTGCTCCTAATGCGTAGTCTGACGCATCCGTTGTTAAAATGAATGGTTTATCAAAATTTAGGTATTGTAATATGAGTGGGAAGATGAGTTTGTTCTTAAGTTCTAAAAATGCTTCTGTCCAGTGGAATATAGTTGTCCCTTTTTTAATAAGTTGTTTAAGGGTTGTGCGATATTGGCGAAGGTTTTTATGAATTTTCTGTAGTAATTACAGAACGCTATGAATCTTTTGAGTTCGTCCGCATTTTTGGGTTGGGGGTAGTTTTTAATAATACCATATTTCGCAGTGTCTAGTTTTAGGCCTTGGGGAGTTATAAGATGTCCTAAGCAACTTACTTCTGGTTGTAGAAAATTGCATTTTTCGGAATTTAATTTTAAATTATGTTTTCGAAGTCTTTCCAGTGTTGTCACTAAGTTCCTATTATGATGCTCAAAGTTACAGCCATGAATAGTAATGCCGTCTACTTATAGAAATGCTTCAGCGTCTAGGCCTGATAATGCTATGGTTAACATTCTTTGAAAGCTATTTTACTAAATTTTAAGTCCAAATGGTAATCTTGTGTATTGGTAGTGTCCGTTGGGTGTGGAAAATGCTGTTAAAGGTCTTGATTTTTCATTTCATTTTATTTGATGAAATGAACTAGTCATATCTAAAGTTGAGAAATATTTTGCTCTGCCAAGTTTGTCTAAAATGTCTTCTAACCTTGTGAGAGGGAATTTATCGTTTTCAATTTTTTCATTCACTTTCCTATCGTCTACAACAAGCCGCCATTTTTTTATGTCTGTCTGATTTTTCTTCGGTACAAGAAGCAGGTGTGAATTGTAGGGGCAAATTGAAGGTTCAATTATGTCTGGTTTTAATAATTCGTTTACTTGCGTATGGATAGTGTCTGTTTGTGAGCGTGGTAAACTGCAGTTTTTTATGTAGACTGGTGTTTTATCGTGTGTATGTATATTTTGTGTGTATTTTGTTATTTGCTGTAAGTGGTTCATTTTCTAAGTGGAAGATTGTTTGATATTTTTGAAAAATTTTTGTGAGCTCTTGTTTTTGTTTATTGTCGAGGGTATTTAGTTTCAATGAATTTAAAATTTTTTGAAAACGTTTTTCATCATAATGTGTTTGTGTGTTGATGTTTTGAATAATATCGTAATTGCTTAGTGGTTCTGTGTCGATGTGTAGGTGTTGTATTGTTATTTCTTTATCTAGTGTGTTGAGTATTTGAATAAATTTTTGTCCGTCTTTTTGTATTATTGAATTGGCTATGTAAATTCCTGTCTCCATTTCTTTGTTAAGTATTAATGTGTCACTTTGTGTTTTTGTTAATTGTTTGGTCATAAATGCGGAGGTGGATTTGTTCATCATCAGTATTTATGGTTAAGGAAAAGTTTTCATAATTTATATTGCAAGCATATTTTTGTAAGAAGTCTCTGCCTATAATTCCATCTGTTTTTATCGGAAATTCTTCGTTTACTAATTGTATTTTATGTTGGGTATTTTGAGGATAGTGTTTCAATAAGTGTGCTTTGCAGAGGCTGATGTCTGCTCCTGCATCTATTAAAAATGTCAATTCTGGTTTGGTTGCGTTTTTAATATTTAAGGTTATATAGTTGCATAATTTTGAGATTGTGAAAATTTGTGAGGGTATACTTGATGCCTGGTTTAAGCATTCAGTCCCGAATTCTGTAACGGCATCAGGGAATTAGGGTATAATCCGTTTCCCTGTTCTTCTACAGCGTGTATGCGATTATTCCTGTAGTTGTTTCTTTGGTTTCCATTAGGATTATTTTGGTATCCATGAAGGTTCCTGTTGTTTTTATTGTTATGATTTCAGTTGTTGTTACTGTTGTTATTATAATTCCTCGTGTTCTTGTTATTATAATTGTAATTTTGTCTTTGATTGTTCCTATTGGGCTTACTGTATCTTTTAAAGTTATTGTTGTAGTTGTTAATTTTCTTTTTTGTTATTATTTCTATAATCATTATAGTTAGAACGATTGTTTCTAATTAATGAGTGTCGACTATTTATCTTCATAAAGTTAGTATTTGTCTGAACTGTTTTTTCGAATTCTAGGGCAATATTGATTGCTTCAGCTAGAGTTTTTCGCTGGGCCGTAAATATGGTGCGTTTGATATAGTCATAAAGTCCATTCTTAAATATGGTCAGCGCAGAAGTGTCATTAATACTTTGTATGATTTGTGTGAGTAAACAATGTAGTAGGGGTATTGTTTTGTTTGATTTGCATCTATGTTGAATCTGAGTGTTTAATTCTTCCAGTGTTGTGGGTGAAGTATTGGATACTAATGTGGTTTGTACATTTGTACTAAGTTTGCAGAAATAGATGAAGTCTATTAACTGGGTTTTTTCTGCTTCAATTAGGGTATTGTGTATGAATTCTGATATTTTTAAGAAGACATTAAGTTCTTTATTGTTGCCTGTGAATATTTTTATGGTTTTTGATGCTACCTCCATATTAAAAGCCATTTTAAGGGATTTGTTTGCATTCTCTATTTCTAAAATTACTCTATTATTTTCTTTTTCTAGCAATTCTGTCACTAACGTATATTTTTTTTTGAAATATGCTAACTTTATCGACAAAGTGTATTCTTTTCTGCTGTATGATATGCTATTGCCTCATTAACTGTAGCTTTGTAATTATCTAACTCGTCTAGCTTATTCTTTAGCGTTTAAGGCTTGTAAGTCTTTTGTCCTAACTTTTTAGGTTAGATATAATCTTTTCAATTAAATTGTTACTTTCGTCACTCTATCCATTTAGGAAGACACATATAAATTTTGTAATTTTTAAAGAGAAATATTTTTTTTTATATTACTACGCTTTTGTTATTGATGTAATTTTTTATAAGGTTATGAATCTTATAAAGTGTAGATATAATTATTAATATAACTGGAATGTAAATATATTAGGTTTTGATATATATTATATTTTCTGTATTTCTAAGATCAATCATATTGTGTGTTTGAAACGTTGGTTGTGGTTACTTTCTTACTAACGTAGTTTTTAAAGTATTTACTTATTTTTATAGGTACATATATAAGAATTATTGCTAATACTATGTAAATGAAATTGTCCTTAATACAAATTGTTGATATCTGGTTCTCGTAATTTTTTATGTCTAGCATTGTAGAAATAGTTTATTTCTGCTTTCAGTTATTAAACCACTTTTCCAATTTATCTATTTCTACCCAGTATTTGCTGGCTGTGCTCCAGGGGGTTTTCGACCTGGTGTTTTAGGAAAGCTAATCTTTTTTTATTTTTGCGGAGTTTTCCTCCTTTGGTCTTGTCGTGTGGTATAGTGGCTGTTTCTTTGATTTTTTGTCGTTGCAGATATTGTACTAAAAAAATTTGGCTAGGGCCAGCGAAGATTGGTGTTGGTTTGTATACGGGTGGTTGATTTATTTGTTGGAGAACGTACTCTTCCATTGGTTTTGTGGGTGTTGATAGTCAATTATATGAAATTTGTTTGTTGCAATAAAATGAAGATAGGATCAAGGTTGTGGTCTGCAGGATCGCCATCTAATGATGTTTAATTGCTATTGGTTCCAATGAGTGGGCATAGTTTCCCCGTCTCAATAGAGATAAATATAAATTGACCTAAGCTGCTCGGCTGTGCCCGGCAATGCTATCGTAGATTCTCGATGCAGAGCCCAGCGGTGGTACAGAAGGCAGTCTGGATTTATATGCTCCAACTTATAGAGAGTGCAACATGGCTATTATGTCAAAGGCGTTAATGTAGTGGTCGACCTTCCAAATACTACGGAACAAGGGTGAGCAATTGCAGAATGATCGCGGTTTAAAGCGGGAGAATGTACTTCCTAAAAAAAAAAAGAACAAAGAGTTTCTAAAGCAAATATAGCTGCTATTGATAAAGCGCCCAATGGCGATGCGTTGAAATATTCCGCAAATTTAAGACGAAGCTTAAGTTAAACCAGATGAGGGAAACGGCACGCAAATTAGAGCGAACGTTGTAGCTCCGCAGGCAAGAAGGAAGATCTAAGAGATTCAGTCAGTTCTCTGTTAGGTCACCAAATGGCAGTTAGAAACTTGCTCAGCTGAAAATAAATATACGGTACGCCCTAAAATGCGGCGATTACGGCATTTGGCGCAAATACTGCACAAAAATCAGCAACCAACGCGGTGATTGTACCAAGACTCAAGCTAAGGGCATATCCTTTGCAACTGCTACGCTTTTGATAGCCGGTCTTATGTAGAATTTCAGCACATGCTTGAACATTTACCAGAGGATGCCAGCGATTGGGAGCCAAATGTGGAAACAGATTTACTAATGCAAGAGGCCGAAGCCTGCTAGAAACTTTTGTGGTTCTTTTGTGGTTGTAGGGTCGGTAATAGGTATCACATTTGTAAGCTATAGCCTGGTGCCCAAATTGAGACGGACACTTAGCGAGAACTATTCGAATAGCTACCAATAACCCATTTTCTTAGACATTAATATCAGACTGTAAAGAATGTGTAGAAGCCCTAGACAGTGGCACTAAACACAACGATTTAACTTTCGTCATATAAATGTTCAAGATGCGATATAGGAACAACTCATTCACGAGTTGTACACTGCTCTAATCGAAGCTTGCGAAACAGCAATACAGAAAACAAAAACGTGAAAAAAGGTGCCCATTACTATTAGTGGAGCTTCGAAATAATTTCAACAAGAAAGCAGTGTATTTATACTACGAGAACGTTCCGGGGATCGACGGAAAGCCCAGATTTCGAAAGCTGGCTAGGCGACAACAAGCGTCTTCATGGAAAGCTGAAGAAACCCATTAGTAACAAAGAAATTGATCCAAAGCTCTCCGCAGGAAGGCAGCCGTCGATCCATGGAGAAGGGCATATAAAGTCGTCCAGAAAAAGCTGAAATGCCAGAGAGCACCATAAATGTGCCCAGTGCCACTGCAAAAGCTGCAATCTTTTTCCCGACGCAATCGCCAATCGAGACAGATTATGGACAGTCTCAGGAAAAGGAGTCAGACACTCCCATAAGTACGGAAGAACTGCTGGCCGCCAGCAGAAAAATAGTCGACAAAAAGCATCCGTGCCCAGATGGCATAACCAATAAGGCACTGAAGGTGGCAATCCACACGAGACCGAACGTCTCTAAGCTCTTCAAAAAGTGCCCTGAAGAAAGTGTTCCCGAAAGATGGAAACTCCAAAGATTGATGCTCACTCCCAAAGAGAGAAAGTCGTCGAATGAGCCGTGCTCATACCGGTCTATTCGTCTGATGGACTCCATCGGCAATTATATAGAATACTTTCCTCACTACAGCCGAGAATAAAGGAATCCCCTCAGTCCACAAGTCAGATTTTCAGTATCGATGCCACTAAAAGAGTTTTTTACCTTGCAACGAATGCCATAGCGGTAGAACATTAGCAGGGAGGTGTAAAAAAATACTACGTCGTGGTGCATCAGAAATGTGCTCATCAGAATGGAGGCTTCAGCGTACTTGGTGAACCTGATCACAAATTACGTTGAAAACCACGTGCTCATGTACGACAGTGACAATGTAACAGAGTTCCATTACATAATGGCAGTTGTAGCATGGCTAGATTCAATAGGGTCGTAAAAGAAACAATCTGTGCAGTAAGAACGCTAGATATAGAAAATGCATTTAACTCGGCTAGTTGTGAGCACATTTCAACTATATTAAGCGGAATGAAAACCCCATCATATTTGATGCGAATAGTCGGCAGCTCTCTATCGTCAACGCTGTTCTTGTGTAACACAATGGAGAGTGTCAAAAAGAACAAAATCAAAGCAAGCATTCAACTGTGTTTGGTCCTCTACTGTGGATATTACTGTACAACGCAGTACTCTGTTTGCCCGTCCCGAGAGGATTGAGAAAGCAGTTAAGCCAAATCCAAAAAAAACATGCACACAGAGAGACATTTTCGTCACGAAAGGACGAGTTTTCATGACCACTCGGTAAACGCGTTCTTATTTTCCTATTTTTATCCACAATATGTTAAATTAATTGGAGCTGTTTAATATAGAAACTGAATACAGAAAGGCATTGCCACTCAGCACCAACATCACGCAAACCTGTACTTTTGATAACAAAAAACAAAATAGACTGTAGTGTAGCCTGAACATAACGCGTGTTCAAGGGCCACCGTGCTCACAAAAAGATTGGTGCAGTTAAGGGCGTGCTTTTATAAACAGGTTAAGAGATTATCTGGGTAATAGACCCTAAATATACACACGGACACATTATTATTATTGTTGTTATTATTATTACTATTATATTATTTATTATTTTATTATTTTACTACCATATATATTCACTATTATTCTATTATTATTTTTTATAATTTTTGTTATTTTTACTAGCATATTTATTAGTTATTATATTATTATATTATTATTGCAGTTATTACAACATTATTATTATCGTTGCTAGTGGTATTATTAATAGTACACATTCCCAAGTTTCCACCCACATACCAACAACAATGAACGCAGTAAGAACAGCACACAAACACACACCGTTATAATTATTATTTTATTATTTTTACTATTTTTTTTAGTAATACTTATAGTATTATTATTATTATTAATATTATAATTATTGTTGTTATTATTTTTATTGGTATTATATTTATTATTATTATTATTAATGTTATTATTATGTATACATGTTCTCACACACACGAAGGTATTCATTTACACATAAACTCATCAAGGCAGCGAAACTTGAAGTCACAACAGCGACCGCAGCAAGCTAACAGCTGAGTTAAAAAGTTCGTAGGCTGACACATAGATGGCGTTACTAGTATTAAATCCATATAATTTTTAGTTAGCCCTTACATTCAAAAAAGACGTGTATAAATTTGAAAGCTGTTGTACTATTATTATGTGAGTTGTAGCATTTTTAGTGAAGCAACTTTTCTTAGTTCGTAAAAATGGATAAAAAGGAATTTCGTGTGTTGATAAAAAAATACAAAAAAAAAATACCATTGAAGCCAAGGCTTAGTTTGATAAACATTACTCGGACTTTGCATCAGGAAAATCAACCAAAGAGAAGTTGTTTGCTGAATTTAAACGAGTCAAAATAACCACCGAGGACGATGCACGCAGTGGACGCCCCAAATAGGCTGTTACCGACGAAAACATCAAAAAAGTCCACAAAATAACTTCGGATAACCGTAAGCCAAGTCACCCACCTAGCTTTCGAAGAGGTAGGCTTAACGCTATTCTCCAGTTGAAGACCGTCGCTATGAAAGCAGCAGAAGGTATCGAAGGAAAAGACGGTGCCAAATTGTACTGTGCGGTCGTGGCTTTAGATATAAAGAATGCGTTTATCTCTGCGAGCTGGGGATATATCACAGAAGCACTCAAAAATCTACGATTACCCCCATAAGTAATGAAATTTACTTGGAGCTGCTTACCGCATTGGGTGTTGTTGTACGAAACAGAAGCAGGCATTAGTACATAGAGTATGATTTCTGGTGTCCCGTAAGGGTATTATGTATTAAGAATACCTGTGTCGCAAGGCGTAGATATAATAGGCTATGCTGGCGGCGTGGCCATTGTGGCGCTAGCAAAGCAATTACAACAAAAGCATAAAAATCCAGCACAATGATGTGGTGATTTCTCGGAATGCTTCACGTTATTGGTTATTTCGACGGATTCTATTTTTTTCTCCGATAATCACGTTTGTGATTTTTTTTCTATTTGATTCTCAATTTTCCCAATCCTTAGACCTAAGTGTGTCCGTTCGCTCGTCTGTCCACCTCTGTTTGCTTATTTGTGGAATGTTTGCAGCAATCACTTTTCCTTTCGCAACAATTAAGATATGTGGATCAAATTTGGCAGAAGCATTTACAGTTGTTACACTTACCTAGCTATACAGAAAATTTGTCAAGTTCGTCAAGGGTCAAGCCTGCAGTATAATATAATCTGAAAACATCCCCGCTTTCGGCGTGTTTTGTTAACTAGTCATAATCTACATATTACAAATTTTCAGCGTATTCCATAAAAAGGGGGAAAATTTACCACGTTTACCCAATATTGGAGAATATCGAAATTTAATTTTTTCGCCATATTTTTGCGGATAAAGGTGTTGAGTAGAATTGAAAATTACATTGAATTGTAAAATAAATAAAAAAAAACAAAAAAAGAATAATACTAATAATAATTCTGATTAATTGTGTTAGTATAGCGCAGACTAAAGTGTGTTGAGTGCGTGTCGTGAACCCACGATGACATTGCAGTTTGGATGTGTTTTGCCAGATCAAAACTTTTGCTTTCTTTTTCTGACATTGCAAATATAGCAAAAGAAAAAGAGGCGCCCACACATTTTATTGCACTGGGGCTTTCAGTGCTGTCCAATCAGTGGTGGTATCGTAAGTGTTCTTTTTAATATTTAGTGAACTTTATATAAAAAAAGCATAATGAATAATTCAGCAAAAGGTTCCGGTCAAAAATCCAATTTAATGGAATGGCAAATTTCATCGACATCTTGCCGGAATAGACGTAAGCAAAATAATTCTTATAACGTTTTAAACACTAAAAGACCTACACAAAATGTAAATTCTACAAATCCTTTCTCGAACGTAAACTCCGATGAGAATGGTACTTATGATAGCAGCAGCGATATTGAAAAACAGTCTCCCCTAAGCCACCGCATAACATGAAAAACATGATTAAGGCGTTTACGCCCGTTATTTCTGAAAGAGATTTCAATTACAAAACCATGAAAGATGGTCAAGTCAAAGTACTGACTAAATCTCATACAGAAAATTAGTCAATTATTTATGCGATAACAAAATTTAATTTCACGCATACCAAATCAAGCAGGAAAGGGCAGAAAGAGTGGTATTAAAAAATCTACACCATTTCACTTTATGCGTAGATATCAAAAACGTTATTGAAAAACTGGGTTTCAATGTGCGCAATGTCTTCAACGTCTACCGCAGATTTACAAAGGAATCGCTACCAATATTCTTTAACCACGCTGTCGTTAAAATGAAGGCTTCTTTAAAATGCAGAGACATCCCTCAATGCCATCGCTGTCAAGGTTTTGGGCACACGAACTTATTGTACTAAGCAAGTTAAATGCGTTAAATGTGGTTTGGATCACCCAACTAAGACTTGTCCTAAAGAAGATGACACTCCCCCAAAATGTGTGAATTGCTTACGGGATCACCTGGCCAATTATAAAGGATGTTCGGTGTATCCGCAACTTCTTAAAAAGAAGCTTGCTAATTCCTTTCCACGCAGTCAACTCAAGCCCAGTTATCTGATAACTATTCCTACAATCAGGCAGAATATCCTCCACTTAATAGCCAAAACGAAATTCCACCTAACGCTGTTGTGTTTGATTGTAGTAATAATAATCTTCGCAACTTAAAATACGCGGAAAATCCCAATCCTTTTTCAAAAATTGAAGACTTAATCCATAAGCAGGTTGAGTTGACAAACTCACTTTTAATCTCTAAATTATGTAAAAAAGTCTACGAATCGGTATATGGAATGCCATTGGACTTTCTAATCACATTCGCGAAGTCGAAGTTTTCTTTCATTTAAATTTTATTGACATCGTTCTTATATTACAGACTCATTTCACAAATTGGTCCCATTTCAAAATCAATGGTTATAACCTCATTACTGCCAAGCACCTTGATGATAGACCTCGTGTTGGCTCTGCAATTCTACGGAAATCTACTATTGGCTACAAAACTTCTAACGTGTTCAGAAAATCATATTTACAAGGTTATTGTATTAAAGTGAATTGCAACGGTTCTGATATTTCAATGTGCGCTGTTTACTTTCCCTCCCGGTTTTCTTTAAAACATAACGATTACGATGATTTCTTCAAGCATTTGGGTGCGAAATTTGTTATTGGAGGTGATTTCAAAGCCAAACATCCTTGACAGGGATATAGACCAGCTAACCCGAAAGGAAGGGAACTTTACAAATCCATCCGTAATAACAACTACTCTGTTCTGTCCTCTGAGAGTCACACATATTGGTCGTCCGATTTGCAAAAAGATCTAATCCACCAATGATGAGGTTGGCTCTGATAACTCTCCATTGATTGCCAGCTTCAACACGACGTTTCACCACCTTTCAACTAAATACAATATTATCAATTGTATAATTGATATTGAGGCTTTTAAGGATGGGATCGATGACAATTTAAATCTTAGCCTGAATTTTCAAAACTCTTCTGAAATTGACATTGCGGTAGAACATTTTACTAACCTTATTCACCAAGTTGCTTTTATATTCACTCCTAAAAATTCAGTCGAAGCTAGATATGAGAATAATTACGTTAGCCTTGAAGTAAGGCAAATGATCAGGAACGAAAGGAGATTAAGGAAATGATGGCAAAATAGTAAGAATCCTCTCGATAAAAGAAATTTAAAGAGAGCTACAAAGATCCTGGGTTTGCGTCTAGCTGAGATAAAAAATGAACAAATTAACAAGTTTTTAATCGACATTTCGTAACAATGGTCTTCTTAAGGAAAAACATGCTGCAAGAAAAAATGATGATGGCAGCTAGGCTGGCGATCGATGTGGAATATGTGACATTGATATTATGAGCGCGAATGAAGCTATGTTCAAATTTGGTATTTTTTATTGGTTATAATTTGTGTTGTGAGGAAATCAATTAATGGTTCTAATGAATTATTGTTGACTTTGGCTATATCATGAGTTACAAACCGTTGGCGCGATAATTGTCAGAATCTTCCAAGCCTTGTGTATGATGAAATTAGCGTTATTGATAACGACCGATGTCCTAATAGATGAATGGAACGCACTGTTGCTTTATAGTTGAGAGATCAAAACTGTGTAGGTTTAGTGGTATGATTTCCTTTTCTCGCATACTACTGTTGCTTCTGCAGTTGATATTGCTGAGTAGACCTATTGTTTGTTGTGAATAACGTTCAGTATTACATAATTGCGGGTAAGTCCACCTTTCATACTCATCAATTTGTATAATTTTAACAGATTGTCTTCCGCTGCGGGAAATCTAATGCCTGAGATCTGTGACCTTTAATTCGTCTTATTTCGGTTTCCAATTGAATTGGATGTAGTAATAATAGACTGATTTTTCTATGATGTCTATTCATTAATGTATTTAAATTTCAAGTTTGCCTTCTCTGTAAGTTGCTGGTAACGGAAGAAAAGTGAATAATGCTTAAGTTAAAATATTGACTTGTATTGCTTTGATATAACTCGTCACGCAGAATTGGCAATAACTGACGTCTGATCCCTTAGAAATCTTATCATAAATGAGTCATTTTCTTGCAGCTTGGCAATAGTTGATGACATCTGTTCAGCTTACTTGGAATCAAGTACACAAAATCATTTATGTACGACATTTCTCTTGAAATCAATTGTATCTCTTTTCTTTAGTGATTTGTATAGCAATTTGTTACCTAATGTTAAATTACCTTCAATGTATTGGAAATATTCTATGACATTCAGGAAAGACCAATTGGGTATCATTAAGTAACTGTTCAATTATCGGGTTCTATCAATTAATTTTTGCCGTATCTGTCCAATATGTTGACAGACCGCAATACCTTAACAAGTTCCATTGACTTGACGACGTAGAGGTAGTGCCAATCTCTTCGAAATGAATTCCTAGTTTGGATCCAAATTTGTGATTATTTATTTGAGATTTCAAAGAGATAGAAAGTATTAGCAACATTGCTAATAATGTCAAACATAAAGTGTGCGTTGGTAATATTTTGCGTTTGATTTTGAGCTGAAATTTCTGGTGTAACTTGAATTGCTTGCAAAAAGATGCACACTATGCTTTAGAATTTCAGATGTTGTTTGTACGTCAGCGATTGGATTGATCCATCATTTCTTGGAGAGGTGTTTCGACCGACCGTTTCATAATTGCAGTGTTGTTTTCCTTCACGGTAACCATGTCTCAATCAATGATTCGTGTTCTGATTGAGACACGAGTTTCCATCTTGACAGAAGTAATACTTTTTTTGAGTTAGCTGCCCCCCTCCACTGTGGGTGCTTCACCAATTAACAAATGTCATGGAGTCAGTGTGGACATATCGGAAGGTTAATTAGACATGAGTGTTAAAAAAGTAGTGGTTTATTTTAATAATTACAGTTTCTAATTCTTCGTATTTTAGTGACGCTTTCCCTGTAGTATTCCGCGATGAGACACCCTGGTTGGGATGAAGTGGAACTGTATACATCTTGAACAGTGCGTTAACGCAGCTGATTGCCTTTCCTTTTCGGAAAAGATTGAACTGGTGAGAACTGATAGCTTGTTGCCGGCTCCAATAACATTATTTGCATTGTCACCGTAAATATTTTTAGAGCCCTCTGCGACTGATGAAACGTGTTATTACTCCTCTGAAAGCGTCAGTTGATAGATTACTTACAAGTTCAAAGCGGACTACTTTCGTAGCAAATCAACAAAATATTGCTACGTATGCCATTACTAGTGTCGCTCCTCTGAATTTGTAATGTATCCATAATGGACCAAAATAATCTATACCTGCATTTATCGATTGCCTTCCAGGTGTAACTTTTGGTGAAGAAAGATTTCCCACTATTTTCACTGTACACAGCTTTGTGCGGTTGCCCTTGTTGTGATTTTTGCCTTTATTGACCGAAATCGTTGTGCAATAATCCCTAGCGGAACCTATAGACTGCATCGTTTATATTCATCGTGCACATGTTTGAAGAATAATTTTACAAGTGTGTTATTGTATGGAAGGAGTACTAGATGTTTTGTATCATAGGTTAAGGCAGACTTATCTAATCATTCGCCTACTCGAATAATTCCCTTGTTGTCAAGAAAAGGAGATAAGGCACAAATCGAATTTTGCAATTTCTTGCTGATTCTGCAAATTCTTAATTTCATCCTAAAAATCGAAATTTTGAATGACACGAATTATGACTGTAAATCCCGCTTCGAATTTTTTAAGTATTTACTGTCATCAAATTGAGTTTTGCAGCGACCTTGGTGGAGGATAGCTGGATAAATCAAAGAACTTATGAGATTATTTGCTGGAATTTGGTGGATGAACTTTTTTGATCAATGTTATACATAAAGTTATAAGTATTGGTTGTTGCTAGGGCCATGGCTGCGACTCATTTTCTTTCAAGATTTGTAGGAATTTGCAAATGCGGTAGGAAAGGTGTGGGCCAACCTTCCTTATTTTCATAGAGAAACAGTTGGCCAATGAACCGTAATTCAGTTTTTGAAAGCACTCTTGCTGATAAGCCCCTTGAAAATTTATCTGCTGAATTATCCTGGGCACTAACATGTCGTCTTTGTTGAGGTTGCGTTAGGGTATGAACCTGTGATATTCTGTCAGAAACGAATGCTTTGCAGTAGTTTGGAATGATTGCACTCTATTTGCGACAGCTAAGTGCAAGCTTTCGTAAGATGTGTATTAACTGCTTTTGTGATTCGAATGTTGTCATCAGACTATCTAATCCACCTAGCCCATGATTCACATAGAAACTACGTTTTAGTATTTGTGCACCCAACGGGTAATATCTTTGCTCTCCACAGCAATTTTTTGTCGGTATAGTGTGGCCAGACATGGAGTTCCGTAAGTGACTTTATTCAGTTGATAGTATTTGAAGGAAATAAAGGATCTGTTCTCAACAAAGTTATTTGATAGCTTCCATCCTCTTGATGTATTAGGATTTGTCGATACATTTTTTCTATGGTTGAACATGCAGTGATGAGGAATACAATAATTGGGTTTTGCTAAGGAATTTATGTTTATATTGTTCAATATAAATGTCTCATGTATTCTAACATGAGTGCCCGATGGTACATGGATTGGGAAAACGCATACTCAACCCCTCGGGGATGATTAGTGCCCGAGTGCCAAATGGAGACACGCGATGAGACATGTCCCCACCCTGATGAGAGCGAGGCCCATCTGAAACCCCTGTCTTTCTATAGGTAAAGCACCCGATTGCGATGCAACGCTTTATTCGAGCCAGCAAGATAACCCTTCCCGCGATTTGTGCTATCCATAGCCACTATGAAACTCCTGCAATGGGCCCATTGTCACGTTGAAGTAAATAAAAATGAGTACGTCGAGGGCCTCCGACGCCGGTGGTACCAGATATGAGAGAGAGAAAAGTGAATGAAAAATTTGCAGTCTATATGTCAAGCCTCCGGTCGAGCTTGCAGGCCCCTTCTTAGCCTAAAGCTACTGCAAATGCCCAAAGCATCCAATTCTAAAGGTCCATTGCACATTAAAACTTGTAGCGCGTCCGTAGAAACAGTATGACGCACAAGCAGACACGTCTACAACATAACCCGCTGTTTCGGCCGACAACAGACAAAGCCGCTTGCAACCATACAGGCGCCCCATAAGTCTCTTAAGCGACCAGAAGCCCATCGTAAATGAAGCAAACGGTGGGCCTTGTGTGGCCCCAATCGAATCGTAGGACACGACGAATGAGTCCCACCATTTTTTCGAAGTGAGGCACAAAATTATCCTTTCACCCATAGTGCTCCCAAGGTACTTGACTATTGTCTCGTACCTGAGACTAATCTAATTCACTCTTATCACTGGATGTCTACTGTGCGAGAGGTTGCCTTTAAGTAACTTCTTCACAATTTTGTCCAGAGTTACATTCACACCGGCACCATTTTCTCAATCATAGACCACAAACATAACTATCTCATTATGTCGTTCCATTATTTTCTGGACGGACCTTTTACAAAAATAAGCAGGTCGTTAGCATATGTAGCGAAGAAGCAAATTCCGTTATGGTGACTGCGCATACCTTCTAGTCGCCGTAATAAGGAATCCATCATAATGTTCCATATATATGGACTGCAGATGGACCCCTGTGGACAACCTCTTACTACATCCCTACATACCATTTCGTTCATGACGACAGCACGCGCGCGACTCTAAGAGACATAACTAATCCAAAATTTTTTTTGTCGGGCAGCTCATCGCTCGTCGCATGCCTAACAGATACTTATCCAGTCAGAAGCTGACACATGATTGAACATGCTTCCAGGCATCATAGGTACAACGTTTCTCACGGAACTCGAATTGCTTGTCGGATAAACTAAAGCTGGGAAACTCTAGAAGCATTTCTACCACTATTCTTTCCAGAACCTTTCCAAGCACTGGAAGGAGGCTCATGCCCCGATATGAGAAAGAATCACCCCCCATCTTATCAGGCGACTTCACCTTCCCACCTTCCCTTTCGATGGAAAGTAAGCATCAGTCAAACATCAACAATACGTCGTATAGAGGTAGCGAGAAATAACTTTCTAGATGGCCTTTGCCATCTCGTTAGTTACTCTATCCATACCTGGCGACCTTTAAGGTCTAATTTTAAAGATCGCATATCCAACTTAATGTTCCTACAAGGGTATCGAAGAAGATATCGTCCTGATAGAGCGAAAAAAGCCACTCATTATGACCTGCAGAAACTCTCTCTATATGGTTAGTACACTATTACCTGTACGAATGCCACTTATCTGAAAGGATCTTCTACCTTTTGCAGTACCCCAAGGATCATCACGATTGCGGGAAAGAAAGGCCATCCATTCATCTTCCTTAGCTTCTATTGTAATGAAGTTTAAACGCAATTGTTTATAATGGACGGGTATAAGGACCGTGTCTCAATAGAGCTAAGTATATGCGACGGGCGTAAGGACCGCGTCTCGATAGAGTTAAGTATAAATTGACCTAAGCTGCTCGGCTATTTCCGCCAAGACTTTCACTCTAAGGTAAACTCAGCATAGAGCGTCACTAAATAAGAGTGAATCAAAAACAAGTAATTGTTACACGCCAAAATATACTCAGCGACAATCTTTGAAATTGACTAGTTTTATTTGGGTTAGTTACGCTACTTAATTTACTTAAGCTAAAATAATACAAAATATTTACAAATATGTTTAATCTGCAGAATTATGAACAATTAAATGGGGCGCCGGTGCAATTCGGTATTTAGTGCATACGCAGCATTTTCGGGAGTGTGCAGTTTGTTTTCCTTTCGTTTTGTTTTCTTTAATTCAACTAACAGACAGCAGGTGGCAACTGACAAATGGCAAATGGCTTTTCTTCGATCAGCTGCGATCATGCGGTAAATTGCAATGCCGTATACAGGTTTATCGGCAATAATCTGACAGAAATTGCATAGCTGACAACAATACTTCGCCAGCAGAAATTCAACATACGCCACCAGAAATTCACCAGACGCCAACACACTATACGGTATACTCGTACCGTTATAATATTATAGGAACAAATCTTCGCTGCTTTCACTTTGTTTTAATTATAATTGATTATTTATGATTTATAATTACCCTTAAAAGGTCAATTGATCAAAGTGCAACACGATAAACTCGCGATCACCGATAACTTCTAATCCAGTCTGACAATTAGTGCAATAAATGCATACACCACTTGCTTATACACTGGAGAATTTTTAATCTCTACAAGTAACTTGTACAAAAATATACCACTGAGAACTAAGAGCGCAACCTAACACATCTGTTCACAGCAAAAGATCACTATCGACTGACTCCTATTACAGGCAGGTTTTGCCTAAACGCTATTGTAACAATATTGTAACAATCGACCATCTCAATTAGTTTGCACATTTTGAATGAAGTGCGTCTCGCACTGTTATTCATCCTAAAATAAACTTTCCTCGGATGATCCATCATCCAGCATTCTCTATAGCAGTTCAATAACATCGCTGAGAAGCTAATTATTGGGCAATTCTGTGTCGGTGGTGCAATCTCGCCCATGTTACGACATTAATCGTAGTTTGAGTTTGCAGTCTACCACTGATAATCACACCAAGAGATGTGTTTAAAAGGGATGCAAGATCATCTGATAATACTATCTTCCCATTTTGCGTTAAGTTTAGATAATATTTTAGCTCTAGGAGAATAGCAATTTTGCCAGAATGACTGAAGTATCGAGCATCTAAATACAGATTTGGGATTTTCCGTGTTGAAACATCGAATTGTTGAGTTGGCTAAGCCGGAATAATTGTTGGAAGGACTACCATTTCGAACACCATCGATGCATAGTGATGCTTATGATGTTAAAATGGGTAAGCTTCTGATTACGTATTCAGGTACAGGGTTCACTTCTGAACAGAAATTTAAAATTGCTCGGAATTCTGCTGAATTAGAATTAGCTACGATTATTCCTATTTCAGCTTTCGCTAAGAAGACATAGTCTTTTCGTGGCAATGAGATGCTCGATGCTGAAGTTAGAACTGCATTGAACGCATCTTGATGTGTTGCAGCACTGGCGTTCTGATGTACTTGGTTTCTAGGAGTTGAGTTTGTTTCAGCAAATAGCTTTGGTACAGGAGGTAATTGGCACTTGATTCTAGATGTAGAAATGTATTTGTGTTCCTTGCCGAACTTTCAGCAAGAACTTGAAACACAATTTTTGGCTGCATGATCCCTTTTGAAACAATTGAAACATAATTTTTGTGATTGAACATACTTCAAACTGTCTATTCTTGATAGTTGCAGGAATTGATACAATGATAAATTTCTTCCATCAGACTTTCGAATGACTATTTGTGGAAGCAGAATACAATTGGGAGTGGATGTGTGATGAATTGACTGGCGGGGATTCATCTCTTGATTTGACGTTACGTGAAGCTTGGTTAATGGTTCAATAGTCATAGCTGCGATGGATTTGGAAATTGATCACAAGAATGATCGTATACATATCGTATAAATATATATATCCATAATTTGTTTGTGGTATAAATACAGACCTCGTAGAATTGCTTATGTGCATTGGTATTGATATTGGAAAAACTGCCTAAAATTCTTCTTACTGCTATCAGGCGACCATTAATTATGTCAATGAGGCCATATATAGATTTAGTAGATGCTGCTGCATTGCTTTCGTTCTCAGGCTGTTGCAGAATCATTTGTGTTTCAAGAGGCTTATTGGCTTCTGCCTTTGCCAGAAAGTTGACTTTCACATGACACAGCTAACTAGCGATCGCCGGGCTTTTTCGAGCGTACATAGGTTTAAAATGTAGTGCCTCGAAGACACTGAATATGTGTCCTTTGTTTCTCAGAAATACTAAGGCGAACGACGGAGATTACAGAATGAATTGAAGACGTATGCTATGCTCCAGGGAACTGGACGCACGACAAATTTCGGCGTATGTTAGCGAAACTTGTAAAGGATGGCCGTAATAAACCATCGGTTGCAACCGTACGTGACTTCGTCGGTTCTAAAATGCGGTGTCGAGCGCACAGTCAAATGGCGCCAGCAAAAGTTATGCTAAATATTGAAAACCCGAAAGTTGCTAAAAGAAAAATAATTCCCACGGCGGTATGGCTCGCTGCGTTCGCTATTACATTGGTGCGCCAAAACCTGAATATAACTTCTTGGCGTCCTAGTGTAGATATGCAGATATTGCACAATCTCGGAAAAAACAGTCCTCCTCCTAGCAGGGGCGATATCAATTCATATTTGGTCAAATGAGATGAGGCACATTCTCGAAAAACGTCAGGCAAAGTGCCACATGAAAGGATGAAGAGCAAGTCTGGATGAAAATATGCCAATCGCAATGGGAAAGAACTCCACGTTCACTTTAACTCTGAACGTATCGGAATGGTTTGAAAGAACGCATGGTATGATCTAATTTCATCGAATTAAAAACATGATATTGAGTATTGACTTATTCGTGAAAGCCTCTGTGTCACGAATTGTTACTATTTTCAACGAATTTGACCCAATAATAAAATGCAGAACTGTCTGTGTAGTAAGGCCTCGAATACTTTTTAAAATCTAGTTTCGAGAATATCAAATGGCTGTAATTTTTCCGCTTTTTTCCTCTGTGGGTAGTGATATTTCCGTTAGTTATGCTCAAGTTATTTACGCCCATGCATACGTTACGGTTAATATATTACTTTTCAGATAAGTTATGTCTATACGGGTATATGTTATGCCACAGAAGTGATCTCTTGACTGCTGCTTGCATGATTACTATGTGCCTGTTGACTTACAGAACACTTACCACAGACCAATTTGTATTATTTATGATAACAGCAAAAAAAATTCCTCTTCGTTTTTTAGAAAACAATTTTAACATTAAGCCAATTTTTAGTAGAGAAAGCTTTATATTTTGTGAATCGACAAACACAAGCTCTGTGGTAATCTATTTTTCCCGATAGAAGGAAATGACTATATCAAATCAGATCAAATAAAAACCATTAGACAAACTTATTTTCTTTAATTTGCTTTGCAAAATATTTTTAAAATGTAAACAACTCTGACATAATTTGAGGAACGCTACATCATAATATTAAGCATCGTCTCTTGATGTTTCTTGTAAATCAGAATGCAGATACATGCAATCAGTATTCGATCTTTACGTGATACACGCTGGCCCACCCTATCGTTGTGCCGCGTTTTCGGCCGATCCTCTGCCATTGGCGCTCGTGGTTGTACAGCTAACT
The DNA here is from genome assembly GCA_000671755.1 of Glossina brevipalpis. NCBI lineage: Eukaryota > Metazoa > Arthropoda > Insecta > Diptera > Glossinidae > Glossina > Glossina brevipalpis. Next base: position 56,252 of record KK351277.1, on the reverse strand, counting down.
GCAATTATACCTGACGCCGCAGGCAAATCAATCATAATCGCTGCGTTTCCGCTCCGCGGGACCACCGTGTGTATTAATTCGCAGAGGTTGCAATTGGTGCACTTTCCACCAGCTGCTTCAGCAGTCGCTGCGGTTCTTGAAGCGCCTTTGTCACAAAGCTTACTTACTTTCCTCCATACTCTTCTTTGACACTATCACTGAGAGTCTCGTGAGATTCTTATCTCCATCGCAAATCATGGACAGCTGACCACCCTAGTATGTGAACGGATATTACTGCTGCGAACAATAAGACGGTTTCGTCTGAGTTGGTTTGAAAACCGCGTATCTGCCTGAAGGATCTAAAACGGCACAGTGCAGCCATCTGTGTTTGTTTCGCTTCCGTTTGACCAAAGAAACGCGAGTGTTGAACTTGCTTAATGGGTTCAAGTAAAGCTTTTTGTAGTTACAATCTCGGATATCTTGGATGTTTAGAATTCACGTGAAACTATTAGGTAGTAAGCTATTGAGTATAATGTACGTTTCTCATAAATGGCATTTCTATCAATTTGTCTTTAAATAAACTCTTAAATAAAACTTTAAATGGGACCATTCCTCGAAAGTATTGTTACAAAACAAGTCCGCATCGGTAGATCGCGAAAAGAGTAGATTTTATTTACAATCTCAATGGTTTTTACAATTATTTAAAAGAACTTATTTCGCTTGTTTGACTCGAATAACATTATTCTACTCTCAACGTACAACAATCAGTATACAAGTATCAGTTTCCAGCTTTCAGTATACAACTATCAATATACAACTATCAGTATTAAATTCTCTACTACAGTCGACTTGTTACGACTGTAGCTTATGACTGACTTCTTGTGACTCGCTTCTTACTACCAACTTCTCGGCTCCTCTTATAAACCATACGAATAACACAAACGTTGTGTCCTGCTCTGCTTTGCTTGCTAATATTTTGCTGCTGAATCTTCCCGGCGTAGTTTTATTTACCCTTACGAACACCATAAACGCGTCCCATTCTGCGATACCTGTTAATCTTCTTTGCTGCTAGACTTCCCGTCGCAGTTTTATTAATCGCATTAGCTGTTCAATTTCGTGCGAATTCTTTGTCAATCTTTGCTTTTATTGACGCTGCAAATAAGCCTTTTTATAACCGCGGCAGCTCACGAATTAGGATGAATTTCCTCTATCATATATTTTGTCAAATTTACTGGAGTCGTATTTTGTCAGTTTGTGATTTTCGTAACAATATTTTTAAATTTTTGATCGTATGATAATGTCCTCTAAAAAGGTTTTGTATTTCTTAAGTTACCTTTTCTTGTTCGCATTTTCCTTCTTGGATTTGATAACGTTTCGAAAGGAAGCGGATTGATGTCTTGAATATGGATACTACGAAGCTCATTCAAAGAGAATAAATGTTCCTTGAACAATAGAAGCATTCCGTGGTAGATTTTTTAGCTTGGTCAGTTTTAATCTATGTGATTTTTTAAACCACGGAAAGTAAAATATTTGCAGCATAACTTTTAGCATCACGCCATATTATCTCATCAAATATTGTATTTTTTAAATTTATCGTGGGTTTTAATATTAATTTATGTTTAAGGTCAACTCAAAAATATTTCTACATCAAAGCATTTTTTTTAGCAATCTTAACATGTAGTCAAACGTTAACCGGGTTTGATCTTTTGAATTTCTTTTCATTTTAGTACCACTAAAGTGTTATTGCTGTTAAAGAAACTAAAATATGTGAAAACGCACAAGATCGGAATTGTGTTAGAATTCTCTTAAAGCAAGCAAAACTTCGATGGCATATCATTTGTTTTGCATCTACCTGTAGTAGTTCAATATATTTTAGCTTCACCCGGCTGGTTCCGTAATTTCTGAACAAATCAGAGATCGAATATTATTTTATCCTCACATCAGACGTTGTGTTATTTATTCAAAAACCTTGTTGTATAACATGCAAAAAATACCTTTAGTGTAATGTTTTTTAAATTGAGAATTAATCAGATTAATTCTTCAAATTTTTCATATGTGTATGTTTGTACGTATATGCTCATTTATATTTACGCCCTTTTTGAAACATTTGAAACATTTAAAATATAGTTTTTTAGGTTTAAATTGTGTTAACAATATTAAGTTACATTCTATTTTACAATTACTTTTACTACGGTACGTATAAGCACATACGTAAACATATATTTGCACGTACACACTCGCACATAGAACTACGTAATTCTTGAATGTTTTCCTATATTATGGTGCGTTATTGTACTATTTTCAATTTATGGTCTTTTACATTTATGTCATATAGAACAGTACGCGAATATTTTACATATATAATAAGCGTTACAATGTACATTCATGAATACCTAGAGTTTGTCTGTTTTTCTTTAATTATTAACGTTTAAATACGTAATCAGCACGGTAATTATGGTAAAAAAACGTTTTGATTAAAGAAGTGAAAATTTATAGCAAACAAACAAAACAAAACGAAAGATATCAATATACACATTAGAACGAATCTTAAATACTCATTAGCCGTGGTAAAAATCTGAACACTAGATTTTGTTTCCTGCAATTATTAAATATGTCGCCTTCGACTTATTATACGTTAAATGTTAGATAAGGGCAGCTTAGCTGCAAAAGTCTGATCAGGAGTTACTCTTTCTGGTATCGTGTTTTTTTATAAGACGTCTGTAGTTTCCGGATTTGGTTAATGGCTTTGGTCTGCACTACACATTCAAAAATAGTATTTTTAACTTCAAATAGCTCGTGAAGAGCAAAGATATTAGAGATAATTAAATATATCAAATTAATGGGTTATAAGACAAACAAACTCAGGCCTCAGTTTAGCTTAATATATATATATATATATATATAAGTGAAATGAAAACAGCAGATGTGCTTTACTTGTTTGATCAAAATTGATTAACATATTTAAAACATAAGACACATTATCTTGCTTATTATCTAATGGAGTAGTGAGGAAATGATTGGTCATTATTTTCCCGTTAACATTTGAAGTTTTCCAATGACGTTATGTAATATAAATATAAATAATGATTATGTTGGAGCATGCAAATGTATTGCATGCTAGGTAAGGTATATTTATATTACTATTTATGTTACTCCTTCCTCCTTCAGATAAACCAATGTCCTCATTGAGGTCTCTTACATACTTATTCTTAAAATATGACATTATGTATTTTTTGTACATTAAGTCAATAAAATCAATATCGTTAAAGTTATAAATGTCATTTTACAATTATCAAAGTTATTACATTATTTCTAAATATTTTTATTTTCAGTTAATTATAATTTTATTCTACTAAGTGTTCATTCAAATTTTTCACCAGCATTATGTTTGGTGGAACAAAATTTATGCCAACATCATTATATGTCTTGAACGTACAATTGGGCATTTTATTACCTAATAACTTTTCTACACAATTGTTGTTTTTTATGCAATTTACCTTACTTCTTAACGTAACTTTGTTCTGAACTTATCCCTGCTTCTTCGTTTTTATCATCTATGTACGTCGCAAAACGAAAACATCATTCTGCTGACTTAATACAGGATAAATGCTTTATCTTATTCAGAAAATTTATTTTTTCGGAATCAAAAACTGTATAGTATCTACAACTTTAACGGAATCATGTTGAGTGGGATCGACTTCGTTTCCTTTTTCTCAAACAGACATTTAAAGGTTTTATTATTTTCGCAAAATTTTAAGGTAAAATCCCCCCAGTCCAAGAAATTGTCTTACTTCCCCCCACAATTGCTGCCGAATTTCGCATTCAAAATTTCCAATGCAGCATAGCCTAGTTCTCCTTCATAGTTTACGGAGAAATTGTACACGTATAATCTTAATCTTTTATTACCTATCCCAATGTGTTGGACTTTGCTCAAAATTACAGAAGTGACAGGTACCTTTACATTAGTTGGATTAGTTTCTTCTACTATTGGCGATAGTGTATTATACCAAGATAACAACTCTTCAAAGCAGTGCAACAGAAATGAACTGGGCCGTATAGATTAAGAGAATATGTGGATTGTGATCAATAGTAAGCCTTGTGCCTAGAAGGTTTCCGTTGAACGTTTTTGAAACATTGCTGTTGCAAAATTGAGCTTGGGTGTTGAATTTCAATTGAAATTTCTGTCGTTACATTGCAGAAAGCACGAAGCACTTTCTCGCAATGTCTTGATTGCGGATTTGAAATCAGTCCCAGGATTAGCATTTAACAAAGTTGTCAAATGATTTGAAAAACTATGCTTTAAAATGTATACACTAGACCTGCCCACTTCCGTAAAATAAAATTTTTTCTTCATTTCAATTTCTTAGCCTAACTTAATGTAATATATAATTTTACAAATTTCTTCATTTAACGTATCGCAAAAAAATTTAACATTATTTTTAAATTTAATGTCATTTAATTCTAATATTAATAAACTTATGGGTTTACTCTCACCAACTTCTTCGATTAAAAATGTTTTCAGCTTTCTCCAGTCTCCAGAGCTTTCTCATCGTAGCATCGCTGCTGTCCCAATTCATTTCTGTTGCACTGCGTTGAAGAGTAGTGTTTTGACATCCGTTGTGAGGCTAGGTATTGTTAACACTGAGGTGTCAATGTGGTTGACAAAAAGTGCAAGTCTGCTTGGATTGCCATTGAATGGTTTAATAATATGTAAACAAAATCTCTTTTCTCTTTGGCCCCTATTTTGTTATCTTGGCTTATGGTCGATTTACTAAATATCTTCCATATATATAGATTTTTTAAAAAAAATGTAACTTTTGCTTTTAAAAATTAACAATTTGCATTGTCTCCAAGTAACTCTGAAATGGACTTAATAGGTTTTTAATGGATCCTACCGACTGTGTCAGTGACATAAAAACGTAAGATGTGCTTTACTTGTTTGTACGCAACTGACTAATTTATTTAAAACATAACAAACATTGTCTTGCTTATGGTCTAATGGAGTAGCTATAGTGAAGAAATGATGCGTCATTTGACATTTGATGCTATTCCATAATGTTATGTAGTATATAATAAATATGAGAAAACGACTGGAAAACCTAGCGGAATATAGTCAATTTTTTTTCTCCTGTGAAAAAATTAAAAATAAAATTTAATAAAAGTTAAATTTTACTTATTTACAAGACTTTTTCCATGGTATAATGGTTGAACAATTTAATCTTTGTTATATTTGTGATAAAAGTGCAAAACTTCTCGTGGCGAAACAATTTTCATCAAGTTCGTTGTACCTAATTTTCTTTCGTGCACTCTATGATTCATCGTTAGTGAAGTTGGCACCACTAACCAACAAACGGCGGAAATCAAAATAAAGTGCTGTGAAAAGAAACAAAAATCAGAAACTGACAATTAAAAACACCAGTTCCTAAATTTTTTAAGTGGAAGTGTTTCCCACATACAAACTAATTTCACAAAGGGGTACAAAAATTACATTATGGCCCCGGGCCCACCAGTTAATAACTCAAACAGATTCCACCTGTTGGCGGAATATAGCACAACGAAAAGAAAAAAAGTACTAAGTTTCCCAGTGTTACTGTCCATTGACCAAACTCCAATTAATAAAAAATACATCAATATCTCTTCTACCGAACCTAACAAAAAATTACCGGACTTTAGTCCGTTCGGTATTAAGAAAGCACTAGACTGTATAACAAAAAACATTGATTCGATTTCAATTCTTCGAGATGGAAATTTACTCGTACTCGCTGCTAATCCAGGGGCTACTGAAATTCTATTAAAAGCCAAAGCTCTTGCAAATTTATGCACGGTTTCGTGTTAGTTACACGAAAAACTTAATTCGGTCAAAGGGGTAATTTATGCTCCATGCTTAAAGAATGTACCGGAATATGAGATAGTCGAGGAAATGAAAAGTCAAGATGTAACAGACATCTATAAATTCAATAAACCTATGATGGACAAACTCGGTCTCTAAGAGGTAGGCTAATTATTACTTTTAACTGGTATCGATTACCGCAAACTGTTGATGTGGCTTGGCACAACTGGTTCAACTGTATGTCCCAAACCCCATCACATATAAAGATGCAAGAATTCACAGACTTGTGCAGGTTGTGGTCTACCTCCACATCCAGGAGCTTGTACCCGGACTTTTTGTATCAATTGTAATGATCAACATTCGGCATTAGATAAACAATGTCTACGGTAACTACAAATGCGCGAAATGCTAAAAATTAAAACTGAAAATTATTGCAGCATGGGGGAAGCACGACGCCGATATCGAGAGTCTATTCCCGCTCTACAGACAACCAACAATAATATTTCTTATTCTGCGCAAGTCAAACGGAATAAGCCTGAAATAGCAACTTCCGCAAGAAAAAACCTAATTTTTTTATATGCGGCAGCATTACAAAACAAACCGAATCACTCAGATACGCCAACTATTGCCACTAACAAAGCCAAACTTTCATCCACGGCAGTATTATATAAAAAAGAAACGCTAATTATTTTCAGCGAAAAATTGAATTTATCTTTCACTAAAAACCTTACTGATAAAGTCAACATTACAACAACCCTTACACCTAATAAACCGATTACCTTTGGAACATTGCTTCACAACCCCAAACAACAACAATCTACAAGTTATAGCGAACCCTATCCTTTCATCAATCAAGCTACAATTTCAAAATATACACATTTATCCACTCCAACCGAACACCGCAATTGGGATTCTTCCATTGCTAAGAAGAACAATTTACTAGCGCAAATATGCTTCAGCGACAACTCAGACGGAGAAATCCACATGTCAACATAACAAAATCTTCCTATTTCATGGCAAAACCACTAAGTAAAAATTAAAAAATTTTACAATAGAACATTAAATTACTTATTAACAGTTTTAATGAACTTCGTATACTAATAAATGATTTTAGCCCTCGTTTATATCTATTGAAGAGGCCCACTGTAATTCTTTCTGGAATTCTTTTAATCCAATTCCACCCAGACCATATATTGGATACTACCTGAATGTCGAACAAAATTTCCATTCTAAACAAGGTGTGGGTGTCTTCATAAAACCCAACATCCCCCACAAACGCATTAGCTTCAATTCAAATATACGGGCAATAGCGATACAAATTACGTTGAATATAAAATTTACGATACTTTCACTTTATATCCCACCTGCACGACTATTTTCCCACCAAGATCTATGTAATCTATTTGCGGCGCTTACTCCTCCTCTGATTATATGTGGGGACTCAATAGTTGGAATACCATCTGGGGCTCCGCAAAAAACAACTGTCTTGGTACTATTCTGGAAAAAGCCCTCATTCAAAGTAACCTCTGCATTTTAAATAATGGAAAACCAATACACTTTTCAATTCATCGCACTTTTTCGCACATTGATTTAACATGTTGCTCTCCATCACGTCTTCCTTCAGTCTCCTGGTCTATTTCCGATGATCTACATAACAGTGACCACTTCCCAATAGTAACCAGTCTCTCTTTCCAATTCCTTGGTTAGTCCGGCAAAACAAGTTACATTTCTCCAGGACAATGCGGTTTGGGTTAGTTACTCAAAATATACCGAGTCCTTGCTTAATGCAAGACCTTTCAACGGGAACGACTAAATTCATCCGGACGGTTGCTCATCTCCAATCCAACGGGAGGTCGAAAGGTGTAAGTCTTCCCTGGTGGAACAACACGCTTTCATTCGTGGGGAAAAATAAAATGGATCTACGGCGTAACTTTAAAAGATGTCCCGATCATAATCATTTGGTATTATATAAAAAAGCCAACACCGAATTTAGGAGAGAGCTACGAAAATCTAAAGCACTCAGTTTTGAACATTTCTCCACGACAATTCACAGAAATACGCCAATGAGTATCTTATAGTGAAAAATCAACAAACTAAGTAAGACTTCATATTCCAATGAAATCTCTGCCATTTGCACTTCCAATGGCACTTTAAATGAAGGAGCTGAGATTTCCAGTCATTTTGGAAAAATTTGGAACGATTACTCTTCTTTTCTAGAAAACCCTATATCAGTCTTAGAACTTGAAGGCCAATCAAATCTAAAGGGAGGACACCCGGCCTGAATCGCATCTCATATCAAATGATCAGTGCGCTTTCTAACTCAAGTAAAAGGAAATTACTTGACCTATATAACGTCATATTGTTTGCTGGTCATATTCCCAACATGTGGAAGCTTGCGGGAGTTGTTCCAGTACCAACAACACAAAATGTTTCCGTAGTATCCGACTATCGTCCAATTTTCTTACCATCTTGCTTCTCTAAACTATTGGATAAAATCATGGCCTTTAGATTATCTTGGTTTCTTGAATCCAAGAACTTGATTACAAAACAACAAGTTGGCTTTAAACGTGGCAGAGGCTGTACGGATGCTCTTCTACACATCGACTATTTTATATCCAAAGCAACTCGGAGCGAAATCATGTCACAATACTCTCAGTTGATTTTGAAAAAGCTTTTGACAGAGAGGGTCTTCATGTAATTCTATCTGAAATGAAATTGGACCCAAGTTCTTCAATTACATCAAATCTTTCATGTCACATAGTCGATTTAAAGTCAGACTTAACAAAAATCTATCTGAGTCTTTCCCGCTAGTGAATGAGATTCCACAAGGATCTCCTCTCTCCGTCAAGCTTTTCCAGATTGCTTTTAATGAATTAAGTAAAATATTAAGCCGAATCTCCAAAATAGATCATTGTCTCTAAGCTCACGATTTGTACATCTTAACAAAAGAAAAAAATAATATAAGAACTGTCGACAATCTCGAGTCTACCATGAATGATATTTCAACCTGGGCCAACTCTTCAGGAGCAAAAATTTCCGTTCAAAAGTTAAAGAAGATGCACATTTGTAGAAAGCATCTATGTGATGGGGGAAGTCAACTTATTCACTTGAATATTTTACTTATACAGAATATAGATACTCTCAGAATGCTTGATATCACATTCTCTAACAATTACCGTTGGCAACCATATTGTCTCCAGTTAAAAAATTCAATTTTAAAAAGGGTGAATTTTATACAATACATTCCAGGGAAAAGTCATGCTAATGTTAACACCATTCCGTACATTAGTAAAATGCTTGTTCTTAGTAAGATCGACTACGATCTACCGATCTATCATCAAGCTATTAGGGCGAGTACCTACGTATTTCAGACGAGTTAAAAGTTAAGCTCATCCCCAAACTTCTCAATTTCAACAAATTCGTTCTTTGTGAAGACGTTAAAAAATCTGCTGCTGCTAAGAAAACAAAAAAAATAATATCTGCGATTGACTACTGTTTATATGTTGCAAACGAGTTCAAAATTCCTGTAAAACTTTGTCGATATTTTGCAATCAAACCTCCATGCGTTTTAAAAGGATACTCTTTTGCTATGTCTCTATCTAGGTAGAAAAAAGAGCTCACCCGAAACCATAACTTCAGCAACCTAGTTGAAGAGAAAATCCAAATATAATACTAGAAAATGACGGTTGGCATCTCCTTTATACTAACGGTACTAAATCTGTCGATCTTCCCCCGCTTTTGCCTTGGTAGACGCTTCAGAGCAATTTCTACTAAATCACATACTTCACCAAATTGCCTCAATATTCACAACTGAAGCCTACACCTCTGGCTTCAAGTAGTGAACTTTGCAGATAAGAAAAAACTCAAAAGTGTTATTGTCTGTATTAAGAGCTATCTAAAATCGCTCAATTTCTAAATGGAAAACTATTAACATATTAAAAAATACCATAGCTACATCTGGAGATAAGATTAAAATATTTTGATTTCCTAGTCATATCGGTTTATCAGGGAACGAGCAAGCTGATCGAGCAGTGAAGTCTGCTGCTTCTGCACTTCTAATTGCGGACGATATCATAGAAAAGTTGGACCTTCAAAGATGCATTGCAAAAAAAGTGAAAGAAAAAAATCATGGAGGCTAATTAACAATATTATCATCAGCACTATTCTTCTGTTAATCCGGACCTTGTTCCTCCAATATATCCAACTAATATTTGCAAAGTCAAGGTTAGAACATTTGCTTGAATTCGCCTTGGGGATACCATTGCAACACACCAATGGATACTTAAGAAAACTTCTGCCCCTATCTAGAGTTGTGGTCAAATTCTTATAATTAAACACCTTCTTTGCGACTGCGTAAACCTTACTCTTATTAGAAGAATCACATTTGAATCAACTAATCCCATGGACATCCTGAAATCAGCTAACGAACATAACATCAATTTAATATAAAACTACTAAGCTTAGTCTTTAATCTAAGTTTCTTAAAAAAGAGCCGATAGCCTATGATGCTAGTGCTCAATTAATTTCTCTAGTCTAAGAATTAACTTCATTAGTCTACCTAAGGTATTGCATGCTAAGTTCTGTGAGGGAATGACATAATCAGAATACCTCAAATTTTAGTTAATGGATATTACACAACAACAACAGCAGAAGACGTATGCCGTGTTACGTGGGGCCCGCGTACGAGAGAATTACGACTAACCTACTTCGGAAATTATGTCCCCTTACCTTTATGACATACTCAAATATGACGATTTTGAAATGTGCTCTTGTTTGTTTCAATATTGCTGACGGCAGTAGCTCTAGTCGCTTCCACAATTTATGCAAATTTACTACTACTGCTATTACTACTAACGAAAATGATGTTAAAGTAAGAAAACACATGCGTGAATGAGTATAACCATTTTTTTAAAACGCTTGACCAACTTTCGGTACAGTTATTCGAAACTTTTTGCGTTATCTGTAAGACTCAAATGACATTTTAGATGAAAACTCGGAAACCTCGAAAATATTTTAATGACAGCAAATGGGCGACTGTGGTTAAGCAATTCTTTTAACAGCGTATGATTAAATTTATTCTAAGTTATGACATAACATATAAGTTATTCAAACGCATTATTTCTTAAGCAGCTCAGTTTGAAAAAAAAAAAAAATTTATTGTAATATTTTGGGACATTTTGATCAGACGATGTGCAAAAATGAAAACTAAAAATTGCTTTTTTTAGTACTTTCGAGGTTTCCATCAGAATGCAACAGAAATTTGTTCATATTGTTTTAGAAATTTGAATAATTTTTTACTTATGATGTTCAGGTAAGTATTCTTCTGTTGAATTTAGAAAATTTAGACAAAGCTTGTAAAAAATATTTTGAAAAATCTTTCACTATATTAGCCTACCATGTCGGCTTATCAAGTTTTCATGGTTGGAGGTGAATTGCATATGGAAGTGGAACGCAAAACTATTAAGTTTCTCTGTTGTCTTTACCAAATCTGTAAGAAGTAGAAGATCAAAATAAGAGTGGACGGGTGGACGAATAAACACACGTAAGGTAAATAAAAAACAGACACAAAAGGGGCAGTTAACCAGAAATTATGTTCCAAAATGAGTGATCGCACTAATAAGACTAACTCGAGTGTGGATCACACGATTATTAGGGATATCTATACTCAATGAAATTTTTGTTGTGGATACATTAGTTAAACGAGATCGTAAAAATTATCCTATTTTGGAAAAAAGAAATAAAATAAAGACAATTATTTGTAGAGAGCAACGGCTTTGTGACTTATATTCAGGATAAGCCGCGGGGGGAGTTCGAGCAAGAAGAATGTGTCTAAAAGATAGTATACAGTGTTGTGGATTTAATGTTCCAAATATTTGTTAGTAAAAGCTGTTACGTTTTATTATTTCACCCTTGGCACTAATTTCGTTTCATTTTATTTGTGTTTTAAGTATTTCTCAACAAACTCCGCGCTTTCATTCCAAAAGATTTTCTGGAATTCATTATGAATTGTGTAAGTGAATTATAGAGAAAAATTTTCTAAAAACAAAATATAAAATCATAAATTCGTGTGTAAAATTATATGAAAATTATTACTTTTAAAAAACTACGTGGAAATGCTTTTATGTTTGCGTTATACACTTGTAATAGGGTGCTTGCATACGATTTTTATACCTACCACCGAAGGATGGGGTATATTCTTTATATCATTTTGTTTGCGAAATCCAGAAGGAAGCTTCAGAGACCCCCATAAAGTATATGTATTCTTGATCTGGCATCGACTTAAGCATTTCCTCTGTCGGTCTATTCGTCTGTGTAACGTCTATGGTAAACATTCTCCTGGCCGTAACAATGAATTTCAAATTTGGCAAAAATATTGGAAGTTCTTTCATATACATTGCTATTGAAATTGGACCAAATCGATCAAAGACCACACCTACAGTGAGCTGAAAGCACATCTGGTTTCTGGCTGTTTTCCACGGTCTTCCATGGCTGGCTGTGTTCCACGGTATTCCATAAAAAAGGAAAAATGTTGCCACGCCCACCTATTAAAGTTTAGTTTGTTCCCACTTTTTTTTAAAAAAAGGTGGTAGGTATGAAAGATTCGGCACAGTCGAATATAATTTTCTTACTTGTTTTAAGGTAAAGGCGGTGGACATAAAGTATTTGGCACAGCCGAATATAATCTTCTTGCTTCTTCTTATTATACTTTTACTTATATTCATTTCTTTTCTCCGAAAATGTGTTACCAGCCATATGCAGAAGAGTCTTCGCTTGCACGGCTGTATGTACGTCTATGTAATTCTTTACAAAAAATATTACACCTCTGAGTACATCAACTGCACGGAATGGAGAATAACTTCACTGCTATATAAATCATATAAATTTCAACTATGTATATAAATTGTAGGAGAACGCAAAGTCATAAAACAATAGACACCTTGTGTATAATTGAAGCTGCCTTAGTCGACGTTTGGTGATAGTTATGAAAGTTTTACTGTTAATTTTCAAAAGGAAATAAACTTTTTTCATATGCTCAGCGTAGAAGGTGTGGGATGTACTCATTTTATCAGTTTGTTTGTAATGCCCAGAAGGATTCTTCACATATCGCACGAAGTATATATTTTCTTGATTAGCAACAAGTGTGTCGGTCTGTGCAATATCTGTGGTAAACATTCGCCTGGCCGCAAAAATGAAGATATCGGCTTTAAATTTGGCAAAAACATTGGAAGTTCTTTCACATACGTTGCTGTTGAGAAGGGGCTAAATCGATTACAGGCCACGCGTACAGTATAAACTGAAAGCACGGCTGTTTTATGGCTGTCTTGGTCTGGCTGTTTTTCACGGTATTCTATGGTTGGCTTTGTTTCACGGTATTCCATAAAGATAGAAAAACTCTCCCACGCTCACCCATTAAAGTTTACTTTTTCACCTTTTTTTAAAAGGGGGTGGTGGGTATAAAAATCCGACAAAGTTGAGTATAATTTACTACTATATGTAAGTTATAATGTATGCACAACGTAGCGTGCATACACCATAATGTATGCATAGGGTAGTGTGCAAATCTAAAAAAGAAAAACGAAATAAAAAAGAAAACAAGCGACACGCTCACGAAAATGCTGCGTATGCGCTAAATATCAAATAGCATCGATGCTCCATTTAATTGTTTACGTTATAATTTTGTAAACTAAACATTCATCGCGTATGTTATAATTTTGTACATTAAGCATTTTGCTAAAGTTAAGTACGGAAATTTGTAAAATAAAATCAATTAATTTCACTTATTGTTGCTGAGTTAACCTTGGCTGATAACAATTGTTTGACTTCAATTCATTTTTATTTAGCGACGCTCTACGCTGAATTTACCTTGACGTTATAAAGTGATACTCTTACCAGTAATAGTCGAGCAGCTGACGTGCACGTATTGCTCTATTGAGACGAGGTGATTATGCCCGTCATAAATCAAAATAAATACACTTTGCTCTACTAAAACGAGGACCTTATGTCCCTCCAATGTGTACCTCTTCACATATCTAAATTTCGAGTAAACATTAGACAACATTTACAAAGTGCTAAGCAAGTATATATAATTATACGAAGACAATGTTTTCTTGGAAAGATAAGATCGAAAGTTAATTCTACAGTAACAATTTACGTACAACAACCCTAGGCTTTCTAAAAAAATGCTATGACTTGGGAAGGCAAAGTTGAGAACACGTTCATTCTTGTTACAGAGCCACGTTTTGTTGCATTTTAATCTGCTTTAGCTAATATAGCTGTCATTGCTGACTTTGCCATAAATTTTAAACTTTGTTTTTATTATATTAACAGCACGTTGTCATGATAGATTATCAGTTTTCTATCACTTCCTAAAAATAACTAAAAATCGTTCGAGAAAACTTTATTTATTTTAAACGCGAGATATTCAGAACTTGAAATTCTTCTTTGGCCAACTCTTTCTCAGTAATTTAATAATTTCTAACAATGCGGATGCGATAGTCGTTGACTCCTGCTCTACTGCTTTCACGCCGATCTTGTTCGAATTTTTTTTTAAATTTATCTACATTTTTATGATTTATTAGCCGCTAATTGTAGCATCTTAAATATTCAAATTTTTGCAGCTGCAGTGAGCGATTCATCGTTCGTGGCTTTCGAAAATATATCCTGGCCGTAATCATATCATTCGTATTTACTAGTTTGTAGTTAATGTGACTAAAAATTTTTCGTAGGAAAGACGAATTCTTATTTACCTATATACTTATTTCATGTATTTGGTATTTAACAGAAGAAAGAATGAGTACAAAATAATGAGAAAAACTACAGTTTAAAAAAGAGGTACGGCAGACGAAAACAATTTCTCTTCTTACTGTTGCAGTATAAATCCGATGTACGCCCGTTTTGATAAGTTGCCTGGAACGAGCGGAGCTGAGCGGGAGTTAGTGGCTAGTGTGAAGAAAAGACGGAGAAACATAATTACAGAAAGAAGCCGACGCAAACGAACGTTTAACATATCACTAAGATTACATAAACTGCTGATGAAGAGATTGCTTTCCTTTCACTATACATAAATACGAATTCTTGTGTGACTAGTGAATACAAAAACAGAATTCCTTTAAAAAAACAAAACTCATATATTTTATTCAAAATAGTCTCCTTCAGACTGCATATGTGATTGATTTAGTTAAGAATGATGGTTAATGAGTGTTTGAGTGTAAGTAGAGCTGTCCTTGAGAATATCATGCATATTCTGTGAATGGACTCCACGTTATCATAATGCCTTTCTGTTTAATAGGAAACGAATTTTTTCGAAGAGGTAAAAATTAAACGGGGCGAAATTGGCGGGCGAAACGTGGTTTAAAATTAGATTTAAAAAAAAAAAAGCAATGGTATGTGCAGATTGTTCGACTTATTTGTATTATTCACTCTCGGAATACCGTTAATGAATGCGAAGAGGATTCTCAGAAGACCAAATTTTTCATTAGAACGAGATAAACTATTATCTGAGTTTTCAATTGACTTTGAAGGCGTCTTCGATTATCACAAATTTTTACAGCAATTAGCATATCATTTATCTTTTTGCTATCAACAATATATGATTGATAGTAATACTTTGAAGTTTGTTTTAGTTTTTTAGCTAATATAGAATGATTCCGTGGATCATCTTTGGAACCGCAGAAAAACCCACTCCCTTACCTTTTACACCTATATTGAACATTTTGAATTTGATCTGAGGAGTATTAGACATGATTAAGTTTACTATATTCCTATGGAAAAATTTTTTATTGGAGTTTGAAAAGACAAAAGACAAAATTTATATATAAATAAACTACTAAGCAGTAAGTGTTAGGTGCCTGCGTTAAATTTTAAATTTTAGTTAGAAAAGTTTATAGGCAAAAATTATACAGTAATGGGATATACCAGTGTATATAATGGTTATGGCCTTTCTCTACCAAAACAAAAATTTTCCCTTTAGTATTATTGAGTTACTCAATGTATGCAGACGCTAATAATGGAACGATCAAAATTGCATTTTTGACATTCATTAAGTTTCTTGTTTATTTTGAAGAAACGTATTGCCTAAGCCCCTCAAAAACTTCAGAAAGCTTATGATGAAGTTGCTTCACCATATCGCAATTATTGGTTTCGAACTCAGCGGTTTAAAAGTTGTGATTTTGATGTCAGTGGCAAAGAATGTCCTTGAGGATCAAAAAGTGAATTTTAGGACTTATTAGACGAAAACCAAGCTATAAGCCTCAAAGAATTATCGAGCAGTTTAGCAGTTAATGATGAATATATATTGTATTATTTTTCTCAATAAATTGCTTTTTCAGGTGAGCAAACCAGCAAAATTAAAGCAAGCACTTATTATAATTGCTTTAGTGTTAAAAGCGAAAGACTGATTTGATTATGATGAACATCAATCAATATGCTGACCAGTACGTTCTGTATCTTCTGGATATCATCAGTGTTAATGGATATAATATAACATTTTGTTTCTTTTTAAAGGCCTGGCTTTCGTTTGTTACTTGAAAGATTTGTACTACGAATTTGCAGAATTCTATCGGGGATTCCATTTGATCGTACTTCATTATGTGTTTTGTTGAACTAATGGAATGGATCCGACTATGTCAACTACTCTTCTTGTGTGTCGACGTGATGTAAAGAGATTGCTGTGCTGTTGTACCCTTGATTTCATGTTTTTTAACTTGGTCTAAAACGGTTCCATATTACGAATGCTTCGAGCGCGTACATAATATCCGCATGAGATTGGTGTTGTCAGTTACTGGTTTAAGCTGCGTTTTTAACGGTTTGACGTTATAATATACCGTTAAGTTCCATTCGCTTTCCGTCATGTAAACAATTCCTCTTTTTTCAAAGTGTATTCCTGCCTCTGATGTCACATTTTGGATAGTTATTGGTCCACATAACACCAACGGAAATATTAATAACGTCATAATTATAGTGGATAGCGCAGTTCTTGTTGATAATCGTGGTTTTCTCCTTGAACGTTCTGAAAAGATGGTCGGTTCTACTGATTGTATCGCTTTATCTTTTATAAATTTCCGATACGGTCTTTACGTCAACGACCCTAACATCTTTATCGGTACTAGCAATCATTCTTCTTAATGGCCTTCGTAGAGGGGATATTATCTTCCTAAATTACCGCCATCATGCCAGGCTCGACATTTTTGAATACTTCTACCACTTCTTTCTTGAATGAAGTTAATTTAAGAAATTTCCAGAATTAATTGTTGAAACCAACTTCCGGCGAGTCAGTAGTGATGCCTATATTGGTAAACAGGTTGGATCGATGAGAGTGTTGAACGCATTTTTCTGCCTTGCGATAGACGAGTTCTTGAAATGGTGCCAGTTAATATCTTGCGCCAACAAAGTTAGTTGCGTTATCACAGTACAGGTTTGAGCAAAGTCTGCAAACAGTCTACCTCATGGATCCAATAAAGGCCCCTGTTGTTAGGTCAGGAACTACTTATATATGAATGGCGTTGGCGTCAAGGCAAGGGAAAGTGGCAACAGGTGAATTCCTTCTTATTCTGAAATATATCCAGATTGAAAAAATTTGCCTCACAGTTGATGAATGTTCTTGTTGGTTGTGCACTGTCTTTTGGTGGACTTGTCATTGTTTGTTCTACTAGTTCGGGTTTTGTTCGATTTCAGTGTATGCAATTCTGTACGATTGATCTCGCCATGATGTTTCCTTTTATAGATCAAAATCGCTAGCGAATGTGTGATACGAGAGTTTGAGGACCGCAATGAAGATGTTTTTCATGACACCATTTAAAGAGTAGTTTTATTAGAGGACCGCTGTACTACGGAAACATGCCGGGATGTTTAACACCATATGCAAGTGCTGCTGATTCTAAACGCCCGCCGATTTGTATTTGTCCGGTTTTTTTGATCTGTTTACATAAAGTCGGCGAAGCCCTGATGTATTCAATGGGATGACCTGCGTTGCGGTCAGTTGTTTCTGTTCAAGATTTTCTTTCTTTACGTCAAACTCAACGCCCATTTTAGGCCACATGGTATTTTTCTGATGAAGAAACATTGGACATTGGTAAAACCAAAATTGGTTTTTCATTAATACTGTTAGCATCAGATCTCTAGATAGAAGATCAGTTGGGTTTTCACTTCATTTGAAGCGTCGTTATTGCCCCGGAATTGACAATTCGTCGAAAGCTTAATAAAATGGACAATTAGTGCCGTATTCTAAATATCATTTAATAATATTCCTGTCAATGCTTTGCCGGATGCGTTGAACACAACTCGTAACTTCGTTGTACTGATAGGAAGACGTCTAAGTTCATTTGTGTAATATAACTTCCTCCTCCATGAATTTAATGTAGAGAGTGATGAACGCATTGTTGGCTAAGTCCTTGAAGTCACCTAATGAAGACGTGTTATCGGTGAATGGTAAGCGTACCTTGAACCGGCCTTCTTTGTTTCGTTAAGTGTTTAAAGAAAAATGAGCTTCGCAATTTTTATCTGCTGACGCTTGCTGCTTATCTAACGAGTCATCCTCTTCCAGGTTCCAAAAGCGTTTTATTGATTGCTCTAGCCTTTTTTCTGTCTCCCAGAAAATGTAGCACATTGTCGGTTTTAACTCAAGATTTGCTATCGGCCCAAAAATCATTCAGCCAAACACCCTGTTTTGTAGGCTTTCTAATCCTCTTTCAGTGTTTTGTTTCCAGTTTGGAGGCATCCAAATGTACATCAATGTCGCTTAAATGGTAGTATAACGAATCTATCAACGTGATTTCACCAGGAATTTTTACCACTGATTGTTGTGATACAATGAAACGAATGGTTTTAATCCTGTTGAATATTTATCATTCCATTAGCGTATTTAACTTAATACCACATATGGGCTTCTCAACGATCCGCTGGGTGCTGTTAAATTGCGGTGGGTTGACTGGTGTCTTGGCTACTATAGTCACAGTAGAACTGCTTTGATTTTATGTGCACGTTGAATCTGTTTGCAAATCACTTCTCGTTGATCTGGGTGGACTCTGAATGTAAATATTGTTGCCTTTTGTGTGTAGCAATGAATTGTGACCGCATTTTCCATGTTTTCTACATTTTCTTGCCTTGCAATTTTTAATATGTCCAAGGTTTAAGCAGTTGAACAAAGTTTGTGGTCTATAACTACTTTGTTGCGGTTTTTTACGAAAAATATCAAAAATGTTGAACATTGAAGTAATACATGCGGTCCGAAGCAATGCATTTATTCTTCCCTTTATAAACATAAACGATTGATGCGACTACCTTCTTCGGTGATTTATTCTCCTGGCCGACGGTTTCAAGCATTTGGAATCAACTCTCCGAAAAGGTCAGGAAGTCAGCTATTTCAGCTACTTTCGTGGATATTCTAGAGTTTCCTTATAAATATTTGCATCAAGATAAGATCCCAAGGTTAAGTCTCAATTCCAATATTCAAAGAACTAACTGAGGGCAAGTCAGCTTTCCTGTGATTGCTGGATCCTTTCCTGAGCGAATAGCCTTTCAATGATGACATTTACTAATAACCGTTGGCTGTTGTAGCATGAATTATCTCCTTTGCGAGTGCATTACGTTTTTCTGTCACTAGCAAATGACGAATGAGCCTTTCTGCCCCATCGTCTAGACCACTAACCAGTACAAGTTGAAAGCATATGCTAAATAGATTTTACCAATGAATTGATAAAATTTGATTAATATTGCGGATTATTGCGGATATAATTATAGCAATAAGTAATTAAAAAAATTTTAGATTTATTTAGTGTGGGACACTTTAATAATATCAATATCCAAGATGATGGTTTTAGCTTACCATAGGATAGAATTCTTAATATACTTTTTAGGTAGAGAAGACCAATCATACAAATTATAGTATTCTTTAAAATTTGAGCATGTTACTCTAAAAATACATAGTTAGTTGTAGTTAGTTCGACGATGGGTCGGTTTAGTTAAGACAAAATGCCTGCTAGTTCGAGGCGGAACATTTAGGTTCATTTCATTAAGAAGAATGGGTGAGTTCACTTTCCCATTCAGTAATTTCATCATAAAGCCAAGTACCTCTTACAATAAGAACGTAAGCTTCGTTGACGATTCCAACCTATCTCAAGTAATGTAAAAGCTAACACGGATTTTTGAACCGATTCAGAAAGGTCAATGTACACATCATATTTTGACATCCATACTATCATTATCATCCAAAAGAAGTCTCACTGGTGTAACAAAGAGCTTTTTTGTGGCACGCGGGTCCAAAAACTCTTTTGGCCAGTGCTTGACAAAATCAAGAATGCATCGAGATTTAGGAAAACTCCCAAATCGTTAAAGAATAAACATTATGAAACCTGCAGTGGCCAAAATAACAGTTAACGAATAGTGGGGCAAACATTGAAAGAGTTAATCTTTTGCGCTTGTGCATGTTTAAAAAAATTATACTTTCACCCTTTAAATTGTTTATTAAGATCAATTTGCAGTAAACTGCTGTCAGTAATAGAGTTAAATGATTGACAAATGTTGACATCATTTAAGAACAATATAAACAGCAGAGAATCATTATAATTGCCTTGAGACACCCCGCATAAAAATTCATTATATCGAGAGAGACAGCCACCAAAAGAAAACGATGAGTTCGCTCAGCAATAAACTCATTAAATCAATTTTAAGAGCAGACCAATGCAGTTAAGCTTATACAGTAGAGGGAATGTAGTCTTAAAAAAATCTGAACAAAAACAAAAATAAATGTGAAAGTGGCATATAATACGTCAAGGCAAAAACGAATAATGGACCATTAGGAACAGAGCAATAAGATAATTTAAGTGAACACATTGAAGACTTAAGACTCAGAAAAGATAATTCGAGGAAAGATGTCAAAACAGGATCAGCAAACAGTGTATCTTTCCTTTTATATATATAGGCTTCGTAACTCTTTTTCCGTTCTATAGAGTACAATATACAATCAGTCGATTGCCAGCTTGTTCTATTTCTAATCAACTTTAATTCGTCAGTAAATCAGACAGCACAACGTTTTGAGTGAGCAATAAATTTATATGTGACACTCGAAGAAATTGCAACTTCGAGAGCGTCATATACAGTAAATATGCGACTATGAATATCACTATAATTAATTTGCGATACCGTATCCTGGCAAGGCATTAAGTAAACTCTCATAATCCGTTTCGTGGAACAGTATATCTCCGATTATTGATCGTAATTCATAATCAATGCACCGAAAGGGTTCCAGCGAAAAATAGTTACGTTCGTACTTTTACAAACTAAGCAAGAACACGATTATGCGGATCAAAAACGTTATTTAGTTGAAACAGGCATAGTTCAGATATAATCTCCAATGCGTCATTATAAAGAGCGAAATAATGAATAGGTGAAAAATAACCAAGTTCATTGTTGAAGGCCTGCAAAATGAAAATCACGTGAATCAGATCAGAAGGTCTCGCACCTGGACATACCTCCCTTATAAGTAAGGAATTGCCTAGTCACACATCAATATTAAAAGCTGACGGAATATTAAAACAAGTAATAAAAGTAGAGATGTTTCCAATCATTACCTGCGCATACCAAAATTCAACTCCAACTTGTTTTGATAGTCCAACTAAGTAGGAAGCAAGGGTGTTTGAAACTACAAAAAAGGACACTCTTAATCTTTTTTTTAAATCATTATTAAAAAACTGAGAGTATACACAAAAAATCTCTAAGCGGTGAATCCTTGGTTGGGCCTAATCTCCGTAAACGCAAATATATAGAATTTACAATTAACAGAATTATGTAAAGCCACTTAGCTTTTTGATATATTTATATAGTTGTTAGGTTAGTTGATGTTCTAGGACTTCTACATGACTGACAGTAATCATATCCGTAGTAGTAAGCAAGACGCAAGAAAAACAATCATTTGCGAACCGGTAGGACGGTTAACAGCTTCCTAGAGTCATGAACAAAGGTAAAATCGGTTGTATTACTACGAACGGCCGTATGATTTGATAAGATCCACCGTTTTTACAGTAGGGACAGAATGCTCCTTGTGGGACTATTAATGCCTTCATATTATTATTGTCCCGATAGCACTATTTGCAGAATTCGCATAATGTTTTATGATTGTCTGCTTGCAGTCGTAGAAGGTTGAACGTTAGTTTCCACATCATTAATAATGGTGACCAGCGTATTATTTTTAGAAGTGTAACCGGGTTGATTTTTAGAAGTAATCTATGAAAGAGAAGATGGACGATGTTAAATTAATTAAATTACATGATAATTGTATATCAGATTGATCATAGGATTGACAGGTAGCTTGAGTGAAGAAGTGATTTATTCAAATGATGAGAACGTATCCTACCGAAATTAATTTTTTTTGTCGACAATTCGGACACGACCAGCGCAGCCCATATGATCTATTGATGATATGGTCAAAGTGTCTATCTTCAAAGTCTGCACATTTTAGATGGACCAACGCATCACAGAACCAACACGACGAAATTGTTCCGACAAGCCTTACAAAGTGCATATATTTTTAATCAGTAGGGAATTTGGAATCCATCTAGACGTATCTGTCTGTCTGCTTATCGGTGTAATATCTGTGGCAAACATTCTACTGGCCACAAAAATGAAGATATCAGCTTCAAATATGGCAGCAACATTGAAAGTTCTTTCACATGCCTTGCTATTGAAATTTAATCAAATCTATCACAGGCCACGTCTACAGTATAAGCTGAAAACACGTCTGTTTTCTGGCTGTTTTGCTCTAGCTGTTTTTCACCGTATTCCATGGCTGGCTGTGTTCCACGATATTCCATAAAAGAAGAAAAAATGTGCCACACCCCCCTATTAAAACGTACTTTTCCCCCCTTTTTAGGATAAAATATAGCCGAGTATAATTTTCTTACATGTTTTTATTTTAACTTATGTAGCTTAAACTTATCAAAGTTTATTTTTTATACTGTATGCTTCTAGAGCGCTTTAATCATTCTGATTTGGTTTGTTTGTGAGTAACAGGAAATATGCATAGACTATATGAGAGTATGGATAATGGATTTACCAGCTGTATATCTTTTTCACGAACCGAAAATCTCTCACATTATTTACTAAATGCGTGAATTAATTTAAGACAAAATTTGTAGAGACCATTGAGAGAAAGAATACCCTTCATCCCGGAGAAGATGCTTTTATTAGAATACGCTCTAAATCCAATCCTTTTTCTTGGCAATCCATAGTTTCGTTCTAAAACTTACAATTGACGTTGATAGAAAGTGAGTGAAAAGTATTATAACAAATAAAAAAAAGAGTTATTATTTTAAACTTTTCTTTATATTTTATCACAGAGAATAAGGTACGATCTGAATAACTTATTTTATTTTTATTTATTACTAAAAGTTCATTATGACTAATTGGGCTGTATGGTGATTAAACAGCATTCGCACATTCTTTTAAGAAAAAAAAATATAGGTAAGTGGATTGGAGAAGGAACTCCTTTCTGTGTGATATCTAAATATAATGAATAAAAAATAAAATTATCAAGACAAAAACTTAACCGCGGTTTTACTATGTGTGTGTGATATAATTTATTTTCTATAAACAGCCTCATCATATTTTTATGAATTATTTCTTAACATATGTGAAAGAAAGAGAATTAAAAAAGAAAAGGAACTTACATATATCTCCTATTTTAATTAATACTATCCTTGCTTTTAAACTCGTACGTTGTTAAATAAATAAAAACAAAAAGGAGACAAAAAGACAAGAGAAAACGAGGAGCAGCACAATTCGTCATTGACAACTTTTCGTGTGCGTGCTTGTACGCGTTTGGATGCCGTGGAAGCTGTACTAAACGGACATATACAAATATTCATATCTCCCACCACTTAACCTAGTCGATAAAGTGGCCCTTAAGCACTGTTTACTACTACGGTTTCCTCGCTGGTTTTTTACGATTACATAAATTTTCTATAAATGAGTCCAAGTATGTGTGTATGTGTTTACGTGGATACGTGAGTATGTAATGTATGCTTGCGCTTAGTTTGACCATTTTTATGCCTACCACCGAAGATGAGTGGTAAATTCATTTTGTCATTTGGTTTGTAACTTCCAGACGCAACTTCGGAAACCCTACAAAGTATACATATTCTCGAACAGTACCAAATTTAGAATCTCATCGCAAAAATGAAAACATCACTTTCAAATTTGGTAGTAACACTAGAAGTTCTTGTACGCAGATTGGTATTGAAATTGGGCCAAATCGGTCACAATACGTAAACTGATAACACTTCTGTTTTTAATAGAAACAAAGTTGGGGGTTTTTCTTATTAATCGCACCATCGCCAGCAGAGCTATATAAACTTCTGTATTTATTGAGCTAGATATTCTATAGTATTTGTAGAAAAATGGCAAGGATCGACTGCACTCAACCGATATAATAAAGTATTGAAATTCAGCTTTTTCCGACCTTACTTTTAATTTAAAGTTCGTAGATATAAAAGATTAAGCACAGCCGAATATACTTCTTTCTTACTTTTAAGAATTATTGCAAAGCGAAAGCGAAAATTAATGATGCGGTGGATATCAGACGAAGTATTTAACGCAAACGAAAGTTGATTATTTGGGAACGTTCATAATTAAGGCTGCAAAGGATCGAATTAAATTTATTGTTTACAGTAATGCATCCGATGTTCTCAGGGGGATTTCTTTTCTGCGGTCCCTTTCCGCCGCATAAATTGAATTTTCTATAATATCTTCTGAAAAGTTATTTGTTATAGCTATTTATGAAGATTTAGAATATTTTTTTTCCGGGTTATTCCTTGCGGTCCCCCTCCGTTCCACAAAAGCAGGTGTTTATATTAGTATGCATACATTGAGAGTTTCCTTATATTTCAATAAACCGAATATACATTTTGTAGCGCGTGATATGTAATGCCATCTCTGGTTTAAACTGAGAGACACATATTTTTTGTAGTAAATAAAAGAATTTTTGCAAAACTAATAAACAAAATGCGACCGTTATATTTATGTATTTATAATTTCTCTTTTTTCTTACTTTTTAGCAAAATGCAATTCTGCAAATTTTTAATGGCTTTGCAACAGCATGCCTTCAAGAGCGTATATATGTGTGCATACTTGCTTATTAGTTATTTTCATATGCATTGCATAGTCTAATCATAAAATTGTTAAAAATGCTGGTCATACTTCATCGAGATCGTCTATGGTTATTCAAACATTGTTGACTAAACTTTGACTATGCCTGTTGCCATCATGTTCTGTACTGCTTTCTTTTTTCACCAATACATACGACGATAAGAATTGTTGAAAATTTATGACAATTTTCACATTGTTGTCTTTATAGAAGATATTATTGGGTCATAATTTATATGACCTCCAAGTCTTTTTTCTAGCATTCTGTAATATTTTGTTATTGTTGCGTTTTTCTTCATTTATTTTTTTTTACAATTGCTTAGAAAATAATTTTCCGATTTCTCGTAAAAGAAGTGTTTTCTCTATCTTGGCGTTGTTTGGTGTTTCGTGTGTTTTAAATAACTTATGGAGTATGGAATATATATAATAAAGCCACTAACAATGTTACAGAATAACGCTTATGCATGTATGTAGTTTAGTTACATATATATATAACACTACCATGCATAAGCGTCATTTTGTAGCATTGTTGGTGGCTATATCATTCAGTGCCATCATTATTGCTGCATAAAAGAAAAACTTTGTTTTTGTCTTTTTTATATGTATTAAACAACTCTGTCAAGTGAAGCTTTTTTTTTTTCTTTTCTGTTTCTACTTTAATTCCCGAATTAAAAAATTTCGAAATGAAAGGAATAAAAAGGAAATCACTTGGCCAAAAAGAGTAACAACGACAACGACGACAGAGATGTTGGCGGCGGCGGCGGTGCCGACATCCAAAAAGACCATCATAAAATTTGTAAAACGTTATTTCATTAGTCGTGCAGACAATTAACAGTTGGAGAAGACAGAAGGACTGAGAGAAGGGGACAGAAAGGGAGAGAGGGACGGTGGAAGGGAGGACGGGGGGAGTAGCATAGCCTTTGAGTGTTACCATAAAACCTTTCTATTGAATGCCGTGAATTGCAGCCATAGCCTTTGTTTGACGTTAAAGTTTGTTACATAGGTACGTGCACCAGTACACACGCATTTGTATACGCTTAGAACTTTTCCTTAAATGATTTAATGACAAACGCTTATCGATTCCTAGTATTAATAATTATTGATTTGCCATAAATCCAAAAGCGCGAGAACAACGCATTTTGGAAACTTTCATTCTTTCAATAAATCTTTCAAAGTGGGTTGATTGCAAAAATGAAAACTCAAGACTAAGGAACTTTTTTCACAAACTGGCAAAAACAACGTCAGCATTAACATCAACATCAGTACCATCGTCGTCATTATGATCGTCATCAACCAAAAAGTAAAAACAAAATATATATAAAACACATCTTTGGAAGTCATAAAGTACAATCTATTCTAGGATTATGTATGTATGTGTTTGGCTAAATGTACATGTTCCTCTGTGTTTTGGTGTAAGTATAACGGCATAAGCATGTGGAAATAAAGGAACACGATATTGAATTTGCTTTATATTAAATTGTCGTAAAAATGCTTAATGTAAGTATTGTGCGCTCAGGCAAAAAAATCATTCGAAACTTTTACGCAGCTCCTTTCGCCTCTCGTTTCATATTTTTTCCCTTGCATGTGTATGTATTTACTTAAGCATCTCATATCTGCGTTTGTTTGTATGCATCATGCCGGTATGTTTACGCTGCATGTCAGTAGATATCTGACAGTTATGAAGCCATCATAGGGACCAATAATAAACAACAAAATGAGAAAAAATGTCTTCTTAAAAACCATAAAAAATCACATTTAAATGAGGTATTCAGGTGAAGCAAAGTGGAATACAGATAAATGTGAATATATACATGCATGTACATAGATATACGTAAACATGACTATTAGACATGTTTTTTTCTAGACTTTCCAGGACATGCAAACACTTCCACAACATACGTGCCTACGTTTTGTTGCCTGTGTATGCTTGCGCATGCTTCATCGATACGAAAGTTGAAGTAACGTGGAAACAGTCTGAAAAATGCTTGCCAGTAGGCTATATCTTTTAGGGACTATATTTTTTTCCTTTGTCTGCTTGCAAGTGTCTTTTTGATTTAGTCTGCTCTGTTGGTATGCCTGTTATTGTAATCGATAATAAGGATTTTGTTGATTTTTCGGGTAAAATTTTTTTTTTTTTGCTCTTTTGTTCTGGTTTTTGAGCAAATATAGATAGATAATATTATCAGCGAAACCCAGAAAGGTTTCTCTTATATAATTCTATTCTCAAGCTAACGAAGCGTTTCTTAGGCTACGTAGAGGGTTTTGAAAAGAAGTTGAAGGACTCCCCAAGCTTGCTTCGAAAATATAACTCTTCATGCTATACACACAAACAAATTTCATTTGAGTTCACTGTGGTTTCTAGTGGTAGCCCTTGTTTAGTCGTAGTCTTAGCTTTCTTTTAAACTGGAAATATTTTTAAAAATACGGAAACTTCTTATCATTGCGCTTTCTGCCGTCTAATTCGATGTCGGCGTTTATTATCAAGGTAACTCGTTATGCACATACGGCAATAAAAAGTTGTCAAACCATACTAAACGTCAAATTGTGGCATGATGCTACGAAATAATTCGAAATAGCGCATTTTTTTGGTACAAATTGTTAAAATATTTGCTTATTTTACAATATTGATTCGACCAAAGGAAATAATTTTTTGCAAACTTGTGAAAAAGTTGCGGCCCTCATTAAAATAAAATAGTTTATTTACTTATTGAGGACGCTTTATTAAGAAAATAAAGTGATACTCGTCTTCATGTTGAAAACTTCAACATTGAAGAAACGCGCTTCAAATCATTTACAAAAGAATAGATACAATGAGAAGCCTGATATATCATGAATCAGTAGTAAAAAATTTAGTGCACCGAATTTACGTGCTTTCTACTGAAACGGAGCCATTGTTTATTGGTACCGTGCAAACGATGGTGAAACACGAATTGACGCCACGTAAGATAATGTTTTTCTCATACATACATAAAACATCAATCAGAACTGATGTTTTAAAAGAGTTCTAAAAAGGATCTCTAGGAGTTGGCAGCCATCACAAAATAAAAGGAAAAGCAGAGAAATAATCTGTATCATTAACAATCTATTTGTGCTCTGTTTGTTCTCTGCATTGAAATTGGATTTCAGGTGTGAATAGCTCAAGTTTTTATATTTGTGTGGTCCAAGTTTCAGCTGTTTACAAAATATCGTTTAGCATATGTCAAAGTATAAAGAGATGAATGTCAACCACGGCATTGTATATTATCTTGTTTTAAACTGAAAAAATGCAGTTGAACTGATTAAGTTAGCTTAGGGTGAAAATGTAGCATGCTATGAAATAGTTAAAAAGTGGTTTGCGAGATTTCATGCAAAACGTTGTCGTCTTAAGGACGCGTATATCTACCTATCGACAAGAGCAAAAGACCATAAGAAAACATGGCAAATATTTGGATTATTAATCTTTGTAGCAAATATTTTTCAAATAAATTTAAATTTGATCAGAAAATACAGAGAATTAATTTCTTCACCAAATATAAAATGTATTTTATGTAATAAAAAATAGACATTCAAAACTAACCTGTATTGGCTGTTTACTACGCCAATAGTTAGCATACAAGCGTTATTCTCTTTTTTATCTCTCTTGCTTTCCTTGTCAAAATACTTGTAGTATGTTACGAGTGTGTATCCCCGTGCAGCTTCAGGAAAATAAATACCAATTGTCCATGTCATGCGTCTTTGGTTTAAGCTCGTGCTTATTTAAAGGGTCTTTCATCAAGAATGATACTTTTTAAAATTGTAATTTCTAGTTTCAAGTATATTTTTTGTGTGCTTGAAGGCGTGCAATGTCCAGTACAATTTTCAGTATGTTTAAAAACCATCAAATATTTGTAATGTCCGTCCGTCTGAATTTACGATTTTCGATATCAAAGAATAAGGGGATACCCACATACAAACATACACATTAAAATTCTCTCTTCTTATTTCTTTCCTTTACTATTGCTAAGTAAAGTGAAAATCAAATAATTGTAAGGAGAGAAAGAAAGTGATGTGTATGGCGCGGTGAAAAAATGTACTTGACAGGGGTTACGGAATGGAGACATAACAGACTAATTACCGTGCAATTGAATCACATACAAACATTACCTTTAATCAGACAGATGCGATATGTCACGGGGGAGATACCAGAGAGAATTCAAGATACAATTGGCGGACTTCAATCTTTTTTTTTGCAATTTCATGTAAATTGAATTGTAGTGTCAGACGAGCTAGCCGAGGTAAACCAAAAGTCCTCTGACATTACAATTTTTGCTAAACTGGTAGCTCAGATATGGGTGCTCATCGTTTGTTGGGTCGTCGTCAGCGTTTCTCTATTCAGACTACGCGATCAGAAACCACCAAGAAGACAACGTAAAGCAAAAAGAGGGGAAAATATCGTAGCAGTAATGGCCAGGAAGAGCTGAAGGTTTCAGTTTCAAAACGACTGCGTTCAAAGACGAGTTGGACACTTTTAAACTATATATATTTCGTGCAGAATATAGTTACAACGCGTCTAAATAAAACGCAATTTACTTTGATACGTTGAGTTGCATTTTTCTTCTTAAAATTTTATCTCATAATGAGAGAAACTATATATAAATATATGTTTCTGAATAGGGTTAATCTTTGCCTTTTCTTTCCACTTTAAAGCTGCCTTTACATCGCGGGTAATTTCACTTCTTTCAAAACTTTCCTTATTTTCCTTATTTCATTTAGACCTTCTAGTTCGTCACATAAAAAATATCTAATGAAATCATCAACAAATCTTAAATTCAAAACACTTATTTTGAATGCATGAATTCATCTCTTTCACCTCCCTGTGTTTGCGATAAATTAGTGGTCAATAATACAACATAGGCATTTGTTCGTTGGTTTGCTTGCTGAGAAAAAAAGAAAAAAAATCAAAGTATTCGCACTAAGCAATGGGAAAGAAATTAAAATGATTACATAAAAGGGGTGCATTTAGCGAGCATTCTAAAGGCTACCTAAAACATGAGAAGCTTTTTCCTCAATTGCGCAATATTATTTTCATTGCTAATAATTCAGTATATAGCTATTTGTACCGAAATTAGAATTTAACCAATTAATAGTTTGGATGCGATCCAAACAATATATCCAATAGCCCTTTTTAAAAAATAGGAAAAATGAGTCAAAGCAAATAGAGCCGAATTTTATTTAAAAGGCTAGTTTTGTAAAACCTTGGAATGGAATGGGGTTCAATCTTCTAAGGAATAATGCAGGCGCAAGATGCGTTGGAGATTTGGTAAAACTTGGTATCACTTTTCTTTAAAGTCTTTTTGATTCAGTTTTGCGGCATGTGATCTGGTTTTATTCAATCTTAGATTAACATGTTAACACAGAAATTACTGCCTTAAGGCAAAGAACAAGTAACTTGGAAGCTGAGAGGGTGCTAAGTACTCCTTAGATAAAGACATTCATACTGATTCACTATGATCATCCAATAAGAAAGCGTTAAGTTAAAACCCCTGGTGCGGATGGCTTGATTCTCATTTCCTTACGCAATCAACTTGAATTAACGGTAGGCTATTCATTGACGAAATGATTCAAGTCACCCAATTAAGCACTACGTTAGATGCGGGTTCGTCGCAGTCTGTCATTTACAGTCCCATGGTGAACAAAATTAGAAACAGGAATGGGTCAGGTAGCTGCCATCACATACAGAGTCACAAGGGTAAAGTTCTCAGAAATATCTCCATAGTTATTCTATTCGTCAAATACGAATTCTAGTTTACAGTTGTAGGAGACGAAGTCATATCAGATATGAGCCTTACGACAAATCATGGTTTGATACTTTACCTAGTAGTGCAAGTATAGTAATATAAAATTATGACTGTTGCTTTATTTTGAATAGAACATCCGAGGAATAGCAGATTGTGATATAACATCTGTTGGATAATCCATCAAAGTCGAAGGTTGTACTATAGATTAAAACTAATAGGAATCTCGAGTCAGGAAGACATGAGTTGTCCACCCTAACAACCAACCGTAACAACACATTATTTCTGTAAAAGCGTTCGTCATGCCGGTGGACAATTTATTGCTTGTACGAATGCTTGATATGTTCGAGGCATGTTGCTGCCTTGCCAAAGGCAGAGAAACGAAACAGCAAGATGAATTGCAAGTATAACCGTCAGAACCAAAAAGTCAAAATAAGCACAACCAGATGTTACCTGTTTATTATAAAATATCAAAAGGTTATATTACAAATTCAACTTGAACTAAATCGTTGTATGCTGTCGAAACTTTACAGTTCTAGTGCATAACTAGAGAGATCGTAACTAGGTTAGTAAAGCATAAATATTCAACTTGTCATGTTGAGCTGATAAAGTTTCTTTTAAAAATATAATTAATTAATGGACTAACGCCCTTTCCCTTTGTGAGGCCTATATAACCAGGATCTTAGTATTTTGTGCAGTACAGAAAAACTAATATAAATCTAATGTCACAAAGTCTGGCTGAAATATCATAATTTTTAAATAACATAAAGGTAAGGATATACTATAAAATGTAGAGCTTATATAAATATTGTAAGTTGGGTTAGTAAAAATCGCATTTAATTAAAAGGAGAGATTTGCTTTTCGAACGAAGCGGATAAGTTCCTCAGGATGTTCATCATTGTGTATATTGAAAATATCAAAGAGGTTATCGTATATTCTAAAAAAGTTGAAGGATCTTCTAATATCAAAAATTAGGTCTTCAGCATATTCTCCTATATTACGAAACATTGCACACGTTGTCTGATATGACTCGAATCGTTTTTAAATATATCTCATCATAAGTATGATCTATATGAGTCTACAAGTTATTTTGATTTGTCAGGATCGCTTTCGATAGTAGTTTAAAATTAGACGCTGGATTGATTATGCATATAAAAGGCGATCATTTTCGGCTTTGGCAATTTCGTTAAATTCAGCGTTTAGATGATGGACAAAATTGTACCATAAATTTGCGTTTGTGGTGCATAAGAATCAATGGTTTAATTTAAGAAGAATCAGTGGTTTAATTTAAAAAGAAACCATAATGAAAATATTCGATATGAGATTCATTCAAATTTTTTGTATTTCAAGTACATATTGATTATAAGGACCTTTTTTAATTATCAAAAGAGTAGAGCTGGTTTACTCTAGGAGAGAAAATAATAAATATTCTTTGTTCTCTTGTGGTTGCGAGTTTTAGAACCTGACTTATGGCAAATGATTCAAGGAAACTCGATGATAGTTTCCCCGAAATTTCGACTCTTTGTGATACTTCAGATAGGTAATTTTGTACAAACTATTTTTTATTGCAATACCTAAGCTCCTTGAAACTTCATCATCTAGTGATATAAGCTTCGGATATAGCGAAGTATTCACAATCGTCACTTTAACCAGTTCCTTGCTGGTTCGAAGGAGAGCGTTTTCGGAGACCGACTACTCACCAGAAATAATATTGAGTATATGTAAGTGTTGAGGGCGTAAGTGCAATATTTATTTTTAGAATTTTTTTTCGAACGTCTGTTTTTTTCTATATATTTTGGAAAATTATATGAAGAATGTGTAAATTCAATTTTAGAACGGACTAATGATCTATATGACGTGAGCGCTTTCATTGGCGGCAATTCTGCTTGGTTGCTGGTCGTTAGTTTGAAGATGTTTATCCGGACAGACAGTCTTCTGTTCTCGAAAGGTTAAGTTCTTATTTAAGATCCTATCCAGATATTTAAAAGATAATAATCTGTTACATATTTATCTTTATATTGTTTGTAAGATATATTCTCTGTAGCCATCATTTTGTTGACTTCTAATGCTTCTCTATCCGGACAATCTTTATCTAATGTATTGTAATTCTTAGAGCCACACGCGGCACATCATTTCCTTAGACTATTTTGGACATTTTGGTGATGCTATTAACTGTTTCTAATGTTCCTAAGTTCTCGAAATCGTCTGCATCTGACATACCGAATATGATCTTTAACGCGTTGCCTAGAATTCTTATACTCCTTGCATGTCTGTGATGAATATTGGTGGTCGATACAGGCATATTTAAATGCTGCGTATCCGAATCTAGCATCATCTTCACATACCGTACAATTGCTTCTTCATATAATGGGCTTAACTTATTGTCTAATCTTTTGGTGTTTTTTACAAGCTTTTGCTCCTATCGGAGAATTCTATTCTGCCTGTCTTTGTTGAAATGTTCAGATTTTTTAACCTGCGCGTTACTATTCAGTCTTTTATTTTTAAATTGAATTCGGATGGGGCATAATGAATAGTGTCAATTGGTCTTTCCTTGGTCTCGCAATGGACTGTTTTGTTATATTTAATAGTCGCCTGTAGTATACTATCAACTGCGTCGTCAATCTTTCTTTCAAATTGAAGCATCTCGCTATTTCTGCGAGGGTACTGTGAAATCTTTCGATCTGCCCTTTAGAGGCGCTGTGAAATGATGGGGCGTTAATTATTTGGACATTGAATTGGTTGTTCAAAATCGTCTTAATAGTTTCCGAATTTAGGGACTTTCAGTATCGCAGAATACAACTTCTGTCCGGGCGAAGATATTCATCAAGTGAAGGAACAAATTTTGCACTTCGCAACTAGTTCTGTAGCTAATTTAGTCATGTTTGAGAAGTAGTAATACAGTAGAATTTGCTTAGCCTTTTTTTGCGCCGCTCTATGAGCTCGATTATGTTTTGTCACGACTATTTCCCTTTGTTCATTTCTATCGAATACGTCTAACTCGAATTTACTGCTGTATCGAAACTTCGTTGCAGGGAAAAGTTGAACTAGATTGTATCGAATGTGGGCTCAAATGGACAGGTCACACACCCCATCTTGGATTTTTCGTAGTAATTCATTTTTATTGCAAAACTGCAAAATGTGTCTAGTATTGCGGACGAAAAGTATAAAATTACGAGCAATAAAAAATTTGGCCGCCTCTACAATAATCTGGTTCCTGAAACAGTTTACCGGTTTGTCCGTGATCTCTATGTTATAAGTAAGTGACACCTCACTGTGTGCTGTTGCCAAGTTGGAAGTATTTTCGTCTGATTTTCTTTCTCAGGTTTATGAAATATATTTTCATTGTGTTCCTCGATAAAAGCTTTCCATCGTTTTATTTTTGCGTTAGAGTTCCGATTCGAAACAGCGAATGTCAGCGGTTCCTGATCTGTAAAGATGTTAAGGCATTTCACCCCATAAAGGTAATGTCGGAGAGTTTCGACGGCCCAAACGATGACCAGAAGTTCTCCTCCGTTTGTCGCGAAGTGTAATTCTTTACCTGCCATTACTCTTGAAATCATTGTTATCGGCTTTCCATCTTATGATAAAACAGCACCAAGCGCATCAGACGACGTGTCAATTGTAAGATCGAAAGGTTTCTTAAAGTCTGGGTTTCTCAGCATAACGTCCCCTGACTTTAGAATGTCTCTTAATTTATGGAAAGCCCGTAGCTGTTGTTCTAAGTGGTTGATCGAATCGAGCACGGATTTTATCGTTTTTTCCTTTTAGAATATCAATTAACGGTTTTTTTGTGCTCACGTAGTCTCTTACGAAACAGCGGTAGTAGTCAGCCAGACCCAGGAATGACCTGACGGCAAACAATGAAGCGGATACAGGGTAGTTTTTAATTTAATTTAATTTTATAAAACATTACAAAATATATATATATTGCAAAACTGCCTTTTGCATTTTTCCTCTAGACAAAGTCCGTATCGCTAGATTGCGAAAAGCGTAGATTTTGTATTTAAAATTTCTTTATTTATGAAATAATATTTACAATCCTAATGAATTTTATACAATTTATTAAAAGGAACTACTTATTTAACGCTTAGGTACTTCTCAAATATTTTTAGTCAAGTCTTTTTGTTTCAAGCAAAATCCTGTGCTTCTAAACCGTACGAATATCACAAACTTTGCGTCCCTTTCTGCTATACCTGCTAATACTTTGCTGTTGGGTTTCCCGGCGTAGTTTCATTAATCCCATTCCTGTCAGATTTCACGGGAATTCTTTCCTAATCTTTTCTTTCACTGACAGCTGGAAATGTGCCTGTTTATGACCGCGATAGGTAACACATTAAAAGGAATTTCCTTTTCATAGATTTTATCATTTTTGTTGTAATTGTATTTTATCAGTTTGTGATTTTTGTATATATATATACATATATATACATATATATATATATATATATATATATATATATATATATACATATATATATATATATATATGTATATATGGTAAGCTAATTATCCAAATATCAGTTCGGAAGGTGCAAAATTTCTTTCTAGGTTTGGAGTAGTGTTATATGCAAACCTGTAGTATGGGATCCATTTCTGCCATTCTCCATTTTCAACGAATGACAAAAACTACTCGTTTAGAACTTTATGGTTCTTTTCTATTGAGTCTACCGTCTCGTGATGATATGGTGTCGAAAATTTTTGCTCTATTCTTAATAGTTTACAAATTTCTTTCATAACTTCATTTCTTTACCTGATTTCTGTTCCTTTATCTGATTTGAGGATTTTAAATCGTATGTATTTTAGAATAATTTCCTCTATTAAAACTTTAGCTATTGAAGTTGGACTTTAGTTTCAATGGGATGAGCGATTATATATTTAGTGAGTTCGCATTGTGCCATTAGTAAGTAGCGGAGGTTATTAGATGGTCTGATAGGACCTACTCTGTCTATGCATATTTCTTCAAAACTTGCTGATGGTGTATTAGTATTTGATAGTGATTCTTCAATATGCCTTATTGGTTGTTAATTTGGCATCTTTTGCAATGCTTAATGAAATTCCTTATCATTTTAAACATATTTTTGCAAATGAATCTTTGTTGTATCTCTTTGAAAGTTTTCCGTACTCTTAAGTGTCCTGAGTATGGGCTGTTATGATATTCTTTAATTATCTCTATCTTCTTTTCTTCGTCGTAAAATATACGACGTTCAGTATATAATATTATGTAAATGCGTGGTTTTTTATTTTACTAAATTTTTCGTTGAATTCGTCTACAGATACATATTTAAATAGCTCATCATTTAGATTGATTGCATATTCTTTATAATTTAATTTATTAAATTAGCATATCAACTTTTCCACAAACATATCATTGTAGTTGAAATATTCTTTGCATCTTATACAAGTGTAATAATTGTATTTCAATTAAAATATTCTTAATACCGCTTTCAATTTTAAATCTTCACTTCCTTGCGTTGTTTATGCCAATTATTCTCTTATTTTCGTTTCATTGGTGGTTTTGGCATTCATACTTCTTCTTATTACGATTATTTTTTGTTCATCTTCTTCCCTTGTTATTGGCATCATTTCTTTTAATAGATGTGAGATTATCTCTATTCTCGAAAAGGCATCTGCATTTGTATTACTAGAAGCTCTTTTGTACACAATATTAAAGTTATAATCTGAGAGTTCCATTCTTATCCTATTTAATTTTGATGTTGGGTTTTTGTGAGAAAATAGTGCTATTAATGGTCTATGATCATATACAACAGTAAATCGTTTTCCAAATAAATACGGTCTAAAATAATTTAGGCCAAAGTGTATGGCTAATAGTTCTTTTTCAATTTCGCCTTGTGAAAATATTGCACCTAGTGCGAAGTTAGAAGCATCGATTGTTAGTATGAAAGGTTTTTTAAAATTGGAATATTGTAGGATTCGAGGTTGCATTAATTTGTCCTTTAATAAAATAAAGACTTCTTGACATTTCTCGTTCCATTCAAATTCTTGTCCCTTTTTCAGTAAACTATTAAGACTTTTGCAACGTTTGCAAAATAGTTGATAAATTTTCTGTAGTAATTGCAGAATTCAATAAATTTTCATACTCCATCTGCATTAGTTAGTTTTTAATTGGAGGGGTCTGGTTTTATAGCTTGAGGTGTAATGAGATGTCCTAAGTAGGTGACTTCTAGTTTTAAAAAACAACATTTGCCCGTGTTTAATTTTAAATTGTATTTTTGTAGTCTTTCTAAGATTTTTATCAGGTTTGTGTTATGATGAGTGAAGCTACATCCATGTATAATGATGTCACCTACATAAATAAAGGCTTCTGCATCCAATCCTGAGAGGGCTACGGTAAGCATTCTTTGAAAACTTTTTAACGATATTTTTAATCCAAAAGGTAGTCTGGTGTATTGGTAATGTCCATTAGGTGTGGAGAAGGCAGTTAAAGGTCTTGACTTATTATTTAATACTATTTGGGGTAATGAGTTTGTCATATATAATGTGGAAAAATATTTAGTTCTTCCTAGTCTGTCAAGCACGTTGTTTAATCTGGTTAGCGGAAATTTATCATTGACTATTTTTTCATTAAATTTCCTATAATCTACTATTAATCTCCGTTTATTCATATCAGTTTGATTTTCCTTTGGCACTAATAGTAAGGGTGAACTATACGGGCTAGTAAAAATTTCAATAATATTTTGTTGCAACAAGTCTTTTACTTGATTTTGCATTTTTTCTGTTTGTGCATGAGGAAGTTTGTAATTTTTTATATATGTAGGGGTTTGGTCATTTACCTCAATTTTTTGTGTGCAGAAATTCTTTACGCTAAGCGGTTTGTCTTTCAAATAAAATACTGACTGGTATTTTTTAAATATTTTAATGAGTTATATAGCGTTTATTTGACTCCTTAACGTACGTTGTGTATTGTGAAATTATATTACAATTGTGTAGTGGTATTGTGTTTATGCTTAGGTAGGTATAATGATTACATCTTCATTTAAAGTGTTTAGAATTCGGTTGATCTGATTGATTCTATTACTTCAGTAGTAATTCCTGTTAGTTTCATGTTTTCCTCTTGGTTTTCATGGTAATTTTTACTATGCTTTTTTCAAGAGCGATATGTCTGCTCCGGTATCGGTAAAAAATGTGATGGTGTTGAAATTTTTGATGTTTAAATTGACATAGTTTGTCATATTTGTAAGTTGTAGTATGCAATTGTGTTTTTTTGATGTCTTGTTTATTGTAGTATTCTCCCGCATTTCTGTAGTGGCATCATGGAATCCGAGTTTGTTGGTTTCCCCGTTCCTGGAAAGCATGTATTCGCCGTCTATTGTTGGTGTTTTGGTTTCTTTGGTTGTTAAATTGGTTATTATTGCTATTACTATATCTAATGTTGTTGTTAGTTCTGGTAGGCATGTTAGTGCTTTGATTTATGTTCTATGTCTTAAAATCGTTTTGCTGAAATTGGGGTTGGGGTTGTTTTCTACAGTTTTGGTTATAATTGTTTCTACTAAAGTTATTGTTCTAGTTGTTATTTTGATTTCTGTTATTATAATAATTTTCTCTTTTGATATTTTTTCTATAATTGTTATAATTAGGATGATTGTTTCTAATTAATGAGTGTCGACTACTTATCTTCATAACGTTAGTATTTGACTGAACTGTTTTTTCGAATTCTAGGGCAATATTGATTGTCTCAGCTAGAGTTTTTGGCTGGGCCGTAAATATGGTGGATTTGATATAGTCATCAAGTCTATTCTTAAATATGATCAAAGCAGAAGTGTCATTAATACTTGTAATGACATTCTTTTGTTGTGATGTAACATTAATACCTAATTCCTTTATTTTTAAATCATTTAGTTCTGCAATGATATTTATTACTTTGCCTTTGTGTCCCGTTATACTACCTCTTTGTGTGGTTTGTGTGAGTAAACAATGTAGTAGGGGTACTGTTTTGTTTGATTTGTACCTATGTTGAATCTGAGTGTTTAATTCTTCCAGTGTTGTGGGTGAAGTATTGGATACTAATGTGGTTTGTACATTTGTACTAAGTTTGCAGAAATAGATGAAGTCTATTAACTGGGTTTTTTCTGCTTCAATTAGGGTATTGTGTATGAATTCTGATATTTTTAAGAAGATATTAAGTTCTTTATTGTTGCCTGTGAATATTTTTATGGTTTTTGATGCTACCTCCATATTAAAAGCCCGTTTAAGGGATTTGTTTGCATTCTCTTTTTCTAAAATTACCCTATTGTTTTCTTTTTCTTTTGTTAACGTGTATTTTTTTGAATATGCTGACTTTATCAACAAAGTGTCTATTCTGTTCTGTTGTAGGATTTTCTATTATCTCATTAACCCTGTAATTATCTAACCCTTCTAGCTTATTCTTTATCGTTGCAGGCTTGTAAGTCTTTTCTCCTCACCTTTTTAGGTTAGATGTAATCCTTTCGACTAAGTTGTTAAGTTCGTCTACTCTATCCATTTAGGAAGGCACATATAAATTTTCTAATTTTTAAAGGAAACCTTTTTTTTTGTTATTCTACTATTGATATAGTTTTTTAAAACGGCATTAATCTTTTATACTAATTTTACGTATGGTTGTATTCTTTTTGTCTTCTAAGATGTCTAGCCTTTATCTTAATCTTTTATATTCATGTTTGTCATCATTTTGGGTTTGTTACTTTGGTACTCATATTTTGAAACATTCTTAATTTTTCATTTCATCTTATCTTCTTGTATTTATTCAATTAATCTTAACATTTTTATATATGTTTCTGTTTTCATATTTTTATTCAAAATGTACATTTTTGTCTTCTACCCTGAGATCCTAAGAAGTCAGTTTTTCCGAGAGAGTTAGTCTGGATATTCGTTGGGTTTTAGTATCCTTTGCATTTCTTTCTTATTGTGATGAGGTCATCTGAAAACTTTTTCTGAGTACTTTCGCTGTCTTTTGTGTAATGTAGATGTGTACGCCTGTAGCGGAGTTCTTTGACGAAGTCTTGGAAGTCAGTGATATCGACGTCATCACTAAAGTATAGCGAGTGGGTGAGTTTGTGAGTTAGAGGAATGAAATTTGATTGTCCCGTCGCTAGTTCAGGGTTGTTTTGTTCAACAATGTTGAATCTTAAACCGCTGGTGTGAAGTTAACAATGAAAGGAAATTTCTTACGCTTCTCTCATTTATTAATTCACAATAATTGAAAATTAGGGACGATGTTACATGGTACGAAGCAAAGTTGCGCAAACCAGCCACTTTGCAAAAGATGAGTTTCGCCTTTAAGTTTAAGATAAGAAAATCGTAACAAAAGTTAAAAATATTGAAGACTTCACTTAGTTGAGTATGTGTACGTGTTCTTGTGAGATGGGTATCTCCTGTATCCTCTGTTCATATCCAATTAACTGTGTTCAATATTCAATGAACTTTTCTCAAATATTATTACTTTTGTATATAAACGTTCATAAAGCAATTATCGAAATTTTATCTTTATCGTCACGAATTAAAAGAAATGAAAAATATTTTCGAACATTTTCAGCTAATTTTAATGGTCAATAGTCAAGATATGAAAGGTATAGCAACGGAAACTTTATTGCAACTAACGTACAATTTGAACTGTTCATAAGGAACATACGCTCACAGTTTCATCGTAAGCGAATGCAAAACAGAAACCAAATAGAAAATGGCAATGAACTGATTAAAGAAGTTGCACTGCGAGCTGTTGCAGCAATTCTCCTAATTTAGAGTCTTTTCCCCCTTTAACCATTATCTCAATGTAAAGCACCAAACCTTCCTAATAATGCAATAATTAAAACACTACTTGGTGCTGAGGCGCATCCTGTTATGGAGACCCGCATTGTTGTCAGAGGAATATCTCTTATCCATGAATTAAATAGTGAGGCTTGCATTTGAAATAATGACTGAAAAATCCATAAGATTTGCTGGCCTTGGTTAAAAATTTAAAGACGGACATATATTGTAGCTTAAAGTTCACATACAGAAGAGCCAAGTAATTTTTTTCAACTACGATCTTACTTTGTTATATTAATTTCACAAACATTATTATTAATTATTAATTAATTGTGTAGCTAATGTCACCCCTTCGTATAAATTCGTAAGTCAGCTCGTTTCATACAAAAAGCAACGATAAATTAATGGCATATAAATTTCGTTCGTAGAAATTTGTACTATTTCTTTACCGAGTACTTTTTAACCATCATTATCATGCGCTGTGTGGGACATTGCAGACTCCAGAAACTGTCCAATGTTGTCTGACGTCAAAAGATATTAACAAAACACATTAGAATTTAACATTAATATATAATGGTCAAATATGGCTATTTGATTATGCTCTTGGCGATATGAAAGAAAAAATAAATGTAATATCGTAAAAGTTTGAAAAAGTGAAGCAAAAATAAAATTAAAATATCGTAAAACGTATATATGTATAAATATATAACGAAGCCTTATATAGTGAAGTATTATATAGTAGGTACGTACGCTCTTTCTTTGGTTTTTTTACAGTATTGTTATTATAATTTATTTCTTTGAGAACATTTATTTTCAAAAACCAAACAAATTAAATATACTTATCTCAGAATATTTCTGGACGAAATTGTAATTTCAATTATATTTTGTTTTGATAAATAAAAAAAAAATTGTTCTCTCACATATGCATTTGCACGAACATGTATGTATATACTTTTGTACTTAGGAAGTAATAAATTTTTCTACTTCCAAATGAGGGCGTTTACAAACACAGGAACATAAACACTAAAAATACCGATGTTTTTCCTTATTATGAAGGTTCGTATTCGTACATCCCCCATAGGGTAGTGTGCGTTTGTAATAACTGACTACGTACATAATAAGTTACCGAAATCCTCATTCACATACACTCAGGAAAAGACTCAGTGCGATTCAATATTGCTGGGAGTTTTCGATCCCAAGTAATAACTTGCAGTTGTTCTTTTTTCTTTTATTATCTAATGAAACTAAATTTTGCAGCAATTTCTAATTTTGTGCCAACAAAAAAAATGTTATGGTTGACATAAAATGTGAGTTTCGAAAATTAAAATACAGGTTACCAACTGGATTCTTTGGTCTTCAAATACGTTTATTTACGTTCTTTTATAGCATGGATGCTGTTCAGAATTTACAAGTGCAACTGCGTAGGTATTTATGCGTAGTAAACAATAGGAAATGAATCGACGATTGATTCCGGTTTCCTCTTTTCAAGCAAATGGAGAGAGAATATCGATAAATTTTCTTTATTTTCGGGGTAGGCGTATATAGAGCGATTCTTAAGCACAGAAATCTATAGCAAGCAGTAGAAACATTGCCATACTTTCCTTACTGGCTAGTATTTTCTATTCTTAGCAAACTTTCCTACAAGA
Source organism: Glossina brevipalpis (assembly GCA_000671755.1). Classification (NCBI taxonomy): domain Eukaryota; kingdom Metazoa; phylum Arthropoda; class Insecta; order Diptera; family Glossinidae; genus Glossina; species Glossina brevipalpis. The sequence continues at coordinate 14,169 of KK351277.1, read as the reverse complement.
GTGTTTTCAAACTAATATTCGTATTCCCAGATGCATCACAAAGACGCCGCAAGTCATATGGCAGCCATAAGCAAAGGGAAAATTCATATTATTACTTTTCGCGACTTTTAGGTATTCTGACATTTAAGTACAAATTTGGAGACTTGAAAACGAAGTCATATGTTTGTTCAAAAAGATTAAGCGTGAAATTTTGTTAAATCCTTTTAGGGACAAGTAATTTTTTAGATTCGCTGAAACCTTACTATGGAATGTTACAAAAGATTTGGAACTACACGAAAAACAAAAAACTCTTGTAATGTCCGCGTATATATCCTATTTTTATGTGTAGGGTATAAATTCCGTCGTCTGTTTGTCCGTTTTGATTTCTAAAATCCATTAAACCTGAGATAGCGGTATACCGCTAATCACATTCTTTTTTATCTTTCCTTCTCTTGTAAATATTGCGTGATTTTCTACCTAATATTTGCAAGAGAGGAGAAGATCAGAAGAGAAAAGTTAGTCCGTGTTAAATAATAAGTGTAGGTGCTTTAAAATTAAAAAGAAGAGAAGAAGTCAGTTGGCAATGAGCCGTGGAGTCAACTCAATCAAGAGCATGAGAAAAACGCGCAACGAAAAACAAGCTTGTGCGGTGTTAGTGGAAAAACATAGTAATTGAATGTGAAACAAATTAAAAAAAAAAAAAAAAGAGAGAGCAAGAAAATTAATTTTCAATTGATTTCAATTTAAATCAAAAAGTTTAAACATTACTTATATGTATTCATATTATCTTGCGTTGACCTTTTTTTTAAAGAAAAAGTAAACAATAAAACAAAATCATGACATTTTAAATGATAAGTGATATAAATCATAATTTTGTGGAGTTATTATTTAAAAACATTAAAAAAAAAAATGAAATAGAAAAAAAATTAATAAAAATTGTAGAAAGCCTATTAAGGAAAACTTCAAAAAAATTTTCAAAAAACAATAACACCAGTAACAACAACCACAATAGTAATACCAGCAAGCAGTATCAGTAACAACAACTACAACAGTAACAACAGCAAGCAGTACAATAACAACAGCAAGCAGTACTAATACCAACAACATTACAGGCAAGTTTTAGTTTAACTTTAATTTTAGTTTTTTTTTATAAAACGCAAAAAAAATATATATATATAAAGGAAATAAAACACAAAATATTTGTGTGAATCAATTATAAGTGGAAAGAAAATGGTACAGAAGGGGAGGCGGCACGCCTGGGTTTAAAAAAAATGTGGTGTACGGGCACTGGGGCCGACGGACCGACACAAGCCGGACATGACGGACGGACAACGGTTTTCTTTCTTTCTTTTTGTTGTGTGACAGAAACTCTTTTATTCATTTTTCAATTTTTTTATTCTAAGTCTATGGTGAGTGGCACCTGGGCTAGTAAGGCGTAAAAATAAAACAAGCCCAGCTTCTGCCACCACACTCTTTAGTAGAGATGATGTATTATTTTAAAAGATTTTCTTGTTTATCAATTTCTTGCATTCCCATCCTGCTGAAATAGTTGGCTTATAAAGCTTCAGGAGCTTGTAGGAAATTTTTGGTGTTCGTGGTGAAAGTTCTTTACCATGGTTAACAGCACGCAAGTGTTGGCTCATTGATAAGGTTGAAGAAATTTTTTTAAAAAGTTAGGAAAACTATTACCACCACCCCAACACTTTTTTCCAGATGGCAGCAATATCGCTAGAGCATGGAATACTTGCTAATTTATTGACTCCATTCCACACAACGGCCATTGAGGTATTTCTATGAATAGCCCTAGAGGATTGTTCAAAGCTGAGAATGTTTGATTTTCTTAATTTCTTCTTAATAGAGCGTTATTTTTTTTGTAAAGTGAGAAATTTGTATGTTCAAGATATCTTCTGAAAATGTGACATAAGTCCATTTTCTTTTTCCTCAACAAATTTAGCTTGTTGTTTCACAACGGAAAAGGTACATGTTTGAATTAATTTCTTGACACCCGCAGCAGTGCAGATAGTTGTAGTCAAAATAGCAGCATCATAATTGCAACTGTCGTTGAAAGATTTGTAATTTGGAGTCTCTTCGGCCTGCTGTATTGAATGAAATCGGCTTTTGTCAAAAGAAATTTGGTTTTTTTATAGTCTAATATCTGAATTATTCAAGATTTTATGGTCGATGATGATTGAGACGCGGTCACTGTTATGAAGATTATCCCGAATGCACCACGAAGTAAAAGGAATAAGTGCTGGAGAGTAACAAGCTAGGTCGACGTGTGAAAAGTATGATGAGTTGACAAATGTGCTGGCTTTCCATCATTTGAATTAGTGTTCATTCTCGTAGAATTTCAGATTGTGTTCCAAATGTTAAAATATCCAGTAAAAATGAGCAGTGGAGAATAAATTGCAAAGGGAATATAAATCGAGAGCACTGTACATTTTCTATTCAAGTTTATTTCGAGAGCTTTGGCCTGTATGTTTGAATCTAAATGGACACGTCTAGGAGGAATGTTGGACTTGATAAATATGCCGACTCCTTGTGTTAAGATTGTATTTAGATTTAAAAAGCATCCAGTGTATTAACTAGGTGAAATTGAGTGAAAACAAACCTTATAATTTGAAGCGAAATGAATCTAGCGTTGAAATCTCCTATTAGCATCTGCAGTTCATTGAAACTGTTGGCATAACGTTTGATGCTCCATTGCATATATTACCACGCTATAATGAATGGAATATTGCAATTACTCTGGCACCAATTCTTCATCTTCTCTTAATCTTTTAATTAATTCTTTAGATTTCCGAAATAGAATGTTTTTCGACAGAATGGTTACACGTTTGATGTTTCTGGAATTAGTTTCAACATTTCATAATGTTGTTGGTTCAGAGGTGGTTGTCGGTGAAGGGGTAGTGGCGTTTGATTTAATTTGAGATGTTGAAGCTGGCAGTTCGTTGCTAAGTTTTATTAAGATTTTTATGTTTGACGATGTCTCTTGAAATGGAGAATTCGTCTTGCTTGTCCATATCATATCGTTTTCGAATTTATCGATTTGCTGTGAGTTGTAGTTTTTGTAGACTTTAACACCGATGTGAATTGTGGATTGCCTAGTCTTATACCTGATGTTATAAGTTGTTATTGCGTTTTTGCTACCGGCTTTGTTGAAAGTAATAATTATCTGGACTTCTCTTTTCTTTAGGACGATAGGGCATATTTTTGATAGATCACTGTGATTTGTGTGGGGAAGATTTTTCTTCAAGTAATTCACGCATAGTTTGGTGTTTTGGCAAGTTTCATTTTCGATAGAAATGTGGGCATTATCAGCACAGTCGCCACAAATTTTGGTGTTGTAGTCAAGCGAAAACAGTTTTTACATTTTAAAAGCAGCGGTACGTAGGGACAAATTTTTATTTTTTCATATTCAACATTCGCCGCTTGCGACAAATCAATGGCCCGAAATGTTAAGATAATTAAATCCCGGAGACTATCGTTGTCTTGTCCTCAAAAATTTTTCTTTTACCAAACAAATATGTTGCTGGTTAAGTTCTTTTAATCTTCTTGAATACCCCTGAGATCATTACATTAGGTCACACCTTTGAAATAATTTAAATGATTATGTTCAGTTATTCATATTGATTCAGGGGCTTGTGCTAAGTTTTTTCTTTTCACAAGAACAGTGCCATTTTTTAGACATTAGATAAATTTTTTGAGTTTTATTACAATGTAATTTTGTCCAGAAGATTACTTTGCTATTAATTTATGCAGGTTTGTATAAAAGAATCATTGGTTTAATTTAATTGTTCGGTCAGGAGGATCGTTCACTTAGGTTGAATTCACTGCCCAACTGCAGAAACATAACAAAAACAAAAAAGAAGAAAAAAAAATGTATTATTTTACTTTTATATTTGAAAACTGCTGCTTCTTCCTTAATCGTCACAATTTCGAATTGTTTTTTTCTGTTTTTTTGTTTTTATTCAATTTTTTGATATTTCACCACTCGAACAACAAATGCCATTATCAGGCTCACTAGAATATACAGATTTACGTATCTCGCCTGTTTACACTCTTTAAAATACCCAATTATTACGCAGCCAACACAAAGGCATACGTCGTTCAGAAGTGCAACAATTTTTTTCTGCTCTTTTTATATTATTTGGTTGTTTATATTTTGATTTTTTTCTTCTTTATTGTGCGAAAGTGAAAGGTATATTCATTTTGTCATTTTGATTGTAATGCTGAGAAGGAAAGTTTACTTATTTGCAGAATGTTTGTAGTAACCATTTTCCCTTTCACAAAAACTAAGATTTTTGAGTCAAATTTAGCAAAAGCATAGAGAGTTATTGCGCGTACCTTGGTACAAAAAATTAGCCAAATCGCTGAAAGAGCAAGCCTATAATATGAGTTGAAAATTTTCTTGAAGATAAAGGTGATAGGTTCTTTATTTTTATATACTTTCTACAAAAGTTAATTTCTAATTTTTCGCATTGGACTTGTTTTAAGAATCTACTATTATTCATGTAAATAAATAGACAAAACATAAAAAAATATTTATAAAATATAAGAAAAATATGCTCAAATTTTTGTGAATGAACGCCACGCACTTTTTTGGCGTAAGAGATTGAAGCATTGATTACCTTTCTGTGGAATGATAAAGAAAGAGATTACAACTAATTGAAAAGTTTACTAAAACGTCAAATAATTTATTGAAAATACGAATTCTAGTGGTTTGCATGTTCTGGATCATCGCAAAGAGAGTGGAATTAATTTTATTACTTTTTGTAATACTTATGTCACTTAGGTCTGCTTTGTAGGACGTGGCGACGTGTATTTTGTTGTTTAAAATTTTTTCAGAAATCATTTGCTTGTTTGCATTTACGATTACAAAGGTCCTAAACTGACGCAGTGAATTTTTTCTAAGAAGTTTGTATAATTTCCAAACATTGTGAAAATATTAACGATTAAGATGATAGCACTTCTAAGAAACCATATCGAAAATCGCAACGTAATCACAAAATAACCGAACTAAAAGAGTGCACTTCTATAAAATCTTACATATAACACCACGAAAAAAAAGAATGACTAGTGTGTGGTGTGTACTGTGACTCATAAATTGATTACTCATCACCAAGATAATTTTAATCGACGAGCACATATGTTTAAACAAATTCCAATTTACACGATAATCGGAGATATATATACCTTGTAAAGTCTCCGATGCGAATTTCTTTACGCTATAGGATCACAAATAAAAACTACTCAATGTGTATTAAATATAAAAATGAAGCAGTTTTCATATATTTATTTCAAATATATTTTTCATTTACTTGAAAGAAAGAAAAGGTGTAATGAAAGACGCCGGTTATAATAATATCTTATCAAATTCATTTAAAGACAAAAATGCTTGCGATTGAAACTCAGTTTATTAACTGATAATTGATTTTTCACTAACTGTGGTCAGTTACTTATATAATATTATATTCTTTAATTAGCTTATGCTATAGCGCTAGCGTAAACGAAATTGTAAATTTAACTTACAAAAGTAGGTTATCATAACTAGGGTACTAAACTAGATTATAGCAACATTTACATTAAGAAGAAATTTAATAATATGCAAGCTTAGCATAAGTCAGTAATACAGTATGTGTGTGTGATTAAGTAAGTAAAATGACGTTCAGCAATAATGCTACAAATGCAACGAGGTACTTGTTCTCTGTGAAGGCCATTCATTTGTAATATCTTGACTGTTTTATAATATAACCCATTAAATCTGGGAATTACAATAGCGCTCTGGACACAAGAGCATTGTCATTGCTCATATTATCTGGACTTTGGAACTTAATTTGTAATGAAAAGTAATAAAACTTTCATAAAGAATAACTTAAGCATGTCATGTATAATTAAGACTAAAACTAGGTTACACTAAACAAAGTTGCAAGCATTTTCATTTTACATTATATCGAAATTACAGTAAATCGTATTAACACCTACGAGATAAGGGCGGACACCCATAATATAAATAAAATGAGGTAACAAAAGAACCTTAAAAAGAGAAAAGTAGTAAACTATGTCAAATCTAATCTAATTTTCATGTTTGAAAATTCGAATGTAATCTAACATAATAACGCTTCGGAAGATTTTGTTAAAATCATTTCGGTCCTATATGTGGGTTTGTAAAATGTCATCATTAATTATCTTTACTATGTGATTTCGAATTTTAAAAAAGAGTTATTAAAATAAATACACTAAGGCATTGCAAGCGTTTAATTAAAATCGAAAATGAAAATCCCCCTTCAGTGATTTAATGTTTCGCTTGTAAAAGCTGGCTTTTTATAACTCTTACGATTTACATGTATATGCGTGCCTTTTGTGTGATACGCTGCAACCATAAATTCTACAAAATGTCATCAAAATTATGAGTAGGTTTACCTTATCCTCTAACATAAGGAGGAACGTCCGCTGTTCCTTCACGGATACACAAACGCATAAGTGTAAACACATAGACCTTCCTATATTTATATAGTAATGTATGCATACCATAATCATAATGTATGCACAGGGTAGTGTGTAAAATGTAAGAAAAAGAAAACAAAACAAAGGTAAAGAAACGGCATACTACCGAAAATGCTGCGTATGTAGTAAATATCCCATTGCACCGGCGCTCTAATAAAATGCTCATATTATAATTTTTGTAGATTAAGCACTTTTGTAAATATTCTAGACTATTATAATTCTTCACAAAACTTGTATATAAACTGTGCAATATCCCTTAATAAATTAATTGAAAATACTCAGTCGTACCGCTGAGTCAATCTTGGCGAATAGTACATTCCTGACTTTTCAATTCAACCTATATTAGTGACACTCTGCGCTGAGTATTCCTTGGCGATACAGCGCGCTTTGCCTTGGCGGGAACAGCTGAGCAGTTTGGGTCAATTCATTTGAGATGTGGTCCTTATACCCGTCACATATACTTGGCTCTATAGAGACGCGGAATTTATGCCCGTCTAGATCTAAATTCTCCAACATACTTTGTTGAGACGCGGAATCTATGCGCGTCTAAATCCATACCTTCTAACATACATTACAATGTATATTGCAATTGTGGGAAATTATTTATATTTAAAGAAGCATGCAATAAAGCAAAGCATTTGCTTCCTTTCTCTTCCAATCATTGCATAACGTGCATTTCCACAAATTGCCACTGCGTTAGCTTATTATCCACTTCTTTTTCATATTCGGTTTTGTTCACAAAAACCATTAAATTTTCGACTTTAATAATATGTGCATGACAACAAGTCATGGCTGGGACTAGATATAATTTGAAACAAAAATATCATCATTATATCTATGTACGGTTAGTTATACATACATTGCATAGCGCGACAACTTTTTTATTCGATTCACGGCATTGATATGTACTTCATGTCCATTCGCTCTTTAAAGTAATAGGTGTGTAAAATTAACAAAAGTTTAAACAAGAAAGAATGATGTTGCCTTGATTTGCGTTTATAAAAGCTGCATGGACCAAAAAGAATTTTATGCATATCTGATATATGGATTTCTTAAACACATTACCGAGTAAGATGAAAATTAGAGTAAAAGAACGGTTGGATAGCTGTTTTTAAATATAAGGTTATCCAAAATGTGCTTAGTCGTTTCATACAGGTGCTGCACATTTGTTTCTTTTTTTTATTATTTCTACATGTTAAATTCTATTGTTCAATTTTGCCAGTTTTATCTATAAGATTTTTATTGCGAAACGTCGTTGTCACTTTATAGAACCTAGCGTCCATTCTTGGTCGTTCACATAAGCAAACAATTGCATTCTTTCTAAAAAGATCAAATCCAGCTTGACTTCCGTCATCTGCTAAGAATTACTTTGAATGACCTTGATGGTAACATTAAGACCGGCGGACCAATACGAGCGGACAAATTTCAGTACAAAGACCAAACTTCTTTTCAAGTAAGTTACGAAAATATAACTAATATATTTTAGTTTTCAGTGTTCAGTTGAACGACACGAAAATGGAACGAATTTCTGTAGACATTTTCGTATTTTGGGGAAGAGTACTCTTAATGAGCAATCCCATATCTAATATGTGATTTTGGTTGGTCTTTAATGTCAGTGATGATAGTTGATTAGGATTAAAAAAGGCGTTAATAAAATATGTTCTCGAAATTGCTTAAAAACCGAAATAAGATGTTAGAGGACTCTAGTTTCTTAGGTATATTTACTTCATATATGAAATATTGTAATTGTGTTCATATATTATATACAAATATACCTCTCTAATATAGCATATGAACACAATTAGAATCTGCGGCAAACATATATTTATATATCAATCAAAGTTGACATATCTAGATCTTTGAAAGATAGGATAGGACTCTTCACAAAGAGGGTGTCGAATATTAAAAATGTTTGGGTTTTTCTATAAATATATCGATTTTTGCTAATATAGCAAAAGGTATTAAACTTTTTCATTAACACACAAATTCAGTTCGAAGATATTGTTACGAAAATCACAAACTAATAAAAGGCAACTACAACAAATTTTATAAATCTATGGAGAGGAAATTCCTTTGAATGTGATACTTACCGCGGTCACAAAAAGGCATATTTGCGGCTGTCAATAAAAGCAAAAGTTGATAGAGAATTCGCGCGAAATCTGTCTGGAAGGGAATTAATGAAACTATTTATTCACAAGTATAGCAGAAGGGTATGCAGAGTTTGTAATGTTCGTAGGGTTTATAAGCAGAGAATTTTGATTAATCCAGGACAGTCGATAAATAATAATTGAGAAGTAACTAAGTGTTGAAGAAAATAATTTCTTTGTAATAAACTGTAAAATAATTGAGATTATAAATACTTCTTAATAAATAAAGGAAATTGTAAATAACTAAAATCTAAGCTTTTCGCGATCTAGCGATACGAACTGTGCCTTAAAGGTAAAACACGAAAGGCAGTTTTCGTAACAATATGCAGTGGCCTTGTATAACGCTTGCTCGTTGAAAGTTATAGAAACATGACCTGCATATTGGCATTGGGCTAATCGTTGCCCAAGACTATAATGACATCATTACACGAAGGTTTTAGCGAGTGGACTTCCAGCGAATTTTTGGAGATAAAGTTTTTTTTTCTCAGTTCAAAACTACCACAGTTCATATTCCGACAGCAACTTTATCGCTGCCTTTGTAATAGACATAAATATATGCATTTTGGTTCACAAATAGTATAAATAGCCTTAATAGGTCCAAAGTCCCGTTTGTCCGCTGAGTGGCTTCATACAGTAGGGTTGACTTGTATTATATATAGCTAGGGAATGTAAATCGACCTGAATTTTGCACCGGTTGCACGATTGCACCGTTGCGGTTATTTATTAAAAAAGGCCGAATTCAATCGGAAAAGCATACGCAAGAAACAATTGAGCCACATGTATTCATACATTCCTGAATATATCACTGTATAAAGGTGTATATATAACACTAATTGAATAAAGAAGCCGAACAGATCAGAAAAGAACTGGACGGGACATTGAACTGTGCACTTAATGGTATTTCATCTTTTCCCCGATTTTCTGCTCTCATTGAAATCTAGCGTTTATCAGATACAAAAGAAAATATAAAAAATAAATGAATAGAAGTTAAAAAGACAATTATGTACGTTAGAGTAATTTACCACACATAGTCATACAATAAAGTGCTTGTAGAACAGTTAGAGTTACGAAATATTCTAGAGTTCAAAAAGCTAAGCCCTTTGATAACCGCTAATTTAGAGTTTAAATAATGACTTAACTTCTAACACACACACAAAGACTTAAATCACAAGCTATTTTGATTTTGATATCTGATGCAAAGGCCAATACGGCTTGGTATGCACAATCAATTTATTATCAATAGAAAAAAATCAAAAACTTACCATTTATGTCGAATGTGTTGGACTATTACGATATACTCTACATAAGCTAGATATTTCTCCCGCTCGCTTTACCGCGGCGCATGCTGTGATAATTCATCAATTAATTCAGAATGTTAGAATACCCGCACTTAGCACATAACCTAGAACGAATTGAATACAATTTTAATTTTTTTTTTTTAGTTTGACGGTTTTGCGCGCTAAACCTAACTCATCGTCCTCTGAATGATTCTAATGCAAGTACATAACTACAGCAATTTTACAGCAATAAAACTTTCATTATTCAACAATTCAATTCATTATTCAATATTATCTCATTTGTGTATTCATATGCATACGTTTTTTTAGAAGTTCGATTTTTTTATTATTATTATTATTTGGAAAAGCATCGAAAGCCCCCATGTTGAGAAATGCGAAACTTTAATCCGCTAAAGACCCCCAACCTTCTATCCTCTACCCTGTGGCATGACCCTTTAGGTATACTTTTATAGGTGGTCGGCATTTCGGAACCACCATCGACGCTCTTCATTTCTTGGTTTGTTCTATATGTTTGAGGCACTCTTACCGCTTTCCATTTTTCCAGCTCATCCAACATGTTTGTCACGAGATTATATTGGAGAGGAAACTCTTTAATCCTCGTCTATAAACACTGTCATTCCTTTTGGTATTTCGTATACACAAAGAACACATGCTCAGCGTCGTCAATGCACTTCCATAAACTGGAAATAGAGTCTTCCTCTATCTTAAATCTGTATGAATATGCTCCGAAATAGCTATGATCGCTCTTTAGTTAGGTTATATAGAAGTCAACCTCACCGTGTTGTCTATTAGCCCATAGTTTCACGTTTGGTCTGTGCGTCCATGTACATTTACTCGACGTACTGCTGCGGTCCTTCTATTCTTCTACCAATCGGAATTTTACTTACCGGTTAGTGTCGCCAGCTTGCAAATTTTGTAATTGGGCTTTATATGTGCTTTGTTTAGCAGAGCGACTTAACCATAAAAATAAACGGTTGTCTAATAAATGTTTTGTATCAAATTTTTTTTGGAAAATCTTGAATGACTTCTTGATAAACACTTATCTTTCTTTGTATATAATTTGTTTGTTGCAAACACACGAATGCATACATTTTTATCAAATCAAAAGAAGAAATTACAAATCAAATAAACAGAATTTGATGATAAAGGCATTTCAGTAGTTGCTGACTATGATATCGATCCCATTTGTGAGAACAAAATATTACAAACATTACCAATAAAAGAAAACGCTCATAACTTACATTATATTAAATAAAAATAAACAAGCCAACAATTCGTAATCCTCTTGCACATCATGTACAGGAAAATCTCAGTCTCGGTTATATGAAATAAACATAGCCGCTCGTATTAAATTAACTAATTAAGAAAAGAAACGATTTGTATGATTGATATAAAACTTAGAAAAAGAATTAAAGAGATAATTTTTAATTGACTTATTAGTTCTTGTGTTTTATTTTTTCATGGATTTTTAATTTTCCTTCATAGATTGCGCGTATATAAATATTTATTTATGATGACATTTTGCACAAATATTTCATTGAACTTTTACTAGAAGAAAACATCAGAAATTTAATATTTGACATATGAAGGGTGCTTCCTCTGAAAATACTAATAACACTTTTGTTATAGAACTTAAGCTGAACGCAATACCGTGTTCTACATATGTCTAGTTCTTTCCTTTACGGACACAAGTGGCTACTAAAGATCAACGCCGTAATGTATAATAATCGTAAAAAAACTTTGAGCAATGGCTTTGTCGTAAAGCAGTAAATTGGTAGAAAACTCATTGTCAATAACTGGAGGTCATAAACTGCCCACTAGTTTCAAGTATAAGGATAAGCAAGTATAAGGACAAATATCTCAGCAATTAGCGACACAGGCTTTATTGTTTCATCCACAAACGCCGTCAATCCAATATTACATTGTTCAAAAACAATTTAAATATTTGCTAATTGTTTTCTTCGCATGCATTTCATGAACCGAAAGAGATTTTAGGTAGAGCCAGGTTGTAGATTAGCCTAGGTGCCTACCACCAGCCCGCCCGTTAAAAATGTTTTCTTCGTCCATCTACTATCATGGCGGGTTTCAGCGTGCGGAATTTCTTAAGTGTAACTACCTAGTTGGTTTCAATGATACATGCGTCTTTCCGTAATGACTGTCCATCTTTTGATTTAAAAAAAAAAAAAAAGGAATTTTGGCATCTCCATTTTACAAAAGATACGGCAGAAAAGATTATTTCGGACAATTTCTTCCGTTACGCGATGTTTATCGTGATTTCTGATACACCGGTGATTCCCTCTAGCTTCTTAATAACGATTACCTCTGCTTTATCATCAGAAAACTACGAATTGGAACTCCCTCTTGGAGTAGTAGCCTCAGAATTTGTTGTACATAACATTCCAAAGGTGACCTGTCTCTGTATCCCAACGGAAGTTTCTATCAATACAATGGTTGACGACAATATTAATGAGATAATGGATGGAACTATTCTTTCTTGTAATGCACTTACCAATTTGCTTAATGTAATGTATTTTTAATGTCCAATGTTACAGCCAGCCAACATTTTTCCTTTGTTTCTCAAGCGTTTCTTCTATGCGGTTGCGGATTAACTTCTCGTTTGCCAGACAAAAGGACCGATTGTTCGTGATACGATTTTTTGTGCTAAGGTAGTAGAGCGATTGTTTGGCGTTTCCGCGTCTTCGTAAGTATTTATTCTCTTAGGCACCCATTTGAACACATTGCAGGATTTTTTAATTTGGCTTCTTTTATTGAGCTGTTGTGGATACCATCGAGCCCTGACGCATCTTCGACTTTAATTTGTTTTGAAATTGTCACAGTTTCCTATGCTGAATTGAGCCTGTTATTGTCCATCTTACCTGTCATTAGCGGGTATGTCTTTGAGAGCAAACTATCGAATATTTCCCCTAGGGCTACTTTATAATAATAATAGTAATAATAATGATAATAATAATAATAATAATAATAATAATAATAATAATAATAATAATAATAATAATAATAATAATAGTAATAATAATAATAATAA
>KK351276.1:225683-265203 GCA_000671755.1 Glossina brevipalpis | reverse complement strand
AAATAACCTCACCCTTTGCGAATTGCATATGCGAACGCGACTTTTACATATCTTTCTGAGTATTTTTTTTTTCATAATTACCTTATAAAGCATGCAACGACCAAATTCATTACAACGTTTACATTATGAGCTTCTGCTTTATTTGACTTATCGAACTTGATCTATGAATTAATTTCACAGAAACATATCTCAAATTAGTGTTGAAGACTTCATTATGGCATGCTAGTAGATTAACGATTTCCTTTATATGTGAAACATATATATCTACTACGTGAATGATAACACATGTTTTAACCGAAATAAATAATCTATTGTCACTAATCATATTCGGGGAATCACTTTCAATCGCCTATATACCTTTAAGCAAATCTTTTTATTTATATTAATTTTGGTATATGATCGCTTCGAAACAAGAGAAATGAGATTATTTCCTCTCACTTTAAATGTTAAGAATACAGTCTTCTTCACTTTAAATAGTTAAGTATGTTTATATATATATATATACATAATGAAAATGTATTCTACTCTTCAAATTTTCGAATACATGAATTAATTTCTTGTTTTGTCTGTCATGCCAATATGCACATGCCAATATACATTCGTTTACCACTTTTTTGTTTGGTACACATTGATAAGTAATTTAATTTCAAGTTTGCAATATATCAATTCTTCTTCTTGTATATGGATATTAAGTCTACTTGTATACAAACCCGTTTCTTCGAAGTGTTTTTTTTTTTCAATTTATCAAAGAACTGTTAAATAAATCTTAGTTTATTTGCCGTTGAAAACTTTGTTATACCTACGAATTCAAATGCTTTTTTTTGAGGAATCTTCATATATTTACTTTACTTCTTTGATATAATAATAATAATTCTTTTTCATTAGTTGCTTATCGTCTTTAATTAAGTAAAAGTAAAATATCAAGAACGCGCTATGAGGATTTCGTATATTAGTTACTTCGCAATTATCAATACTAAACGTGATATTTATATTCAAGAATTTTAAATAAAAATTGCCAAGAATTTTAATAAAGATTGCTCGATTTAGAATGAAAACTTTTTCTTTGATATAAAAACCCTAAAGAAAATTGATTATATTGGAGAGCTGCCAATGGCAAAAGTTACGCAAAAATTACATTTACTCAGGTTACAATTAATAATACTAAGTTATGTATATAAATGTATGGAACCGGTTTTAATATCAAAATCATTTCGTCAAGAGTTTCTCTTTCGACCACTTCAAGGAAAAACTTTTAATTATTTTGCATAGGTAAGGTTTTTCTCTTAATTACTTTCGTTGATTGTAAATTTCGTTATTTGAGATTTTTAATATTTCTCGGTAAAAATCGCTGGACAATAGTTAGTAGTTTCGCATACTAAATGAATGCCAAAAAGTTGGATGAGATGAAATAATAGAAAGTTTCTTTAAAAAAAAGTTAGTCTTCGTATGACGTTAAATGTGGAATTTCTTATATTTTGCGATACAAATTGGATCACAATATTATGATTTGACATATAAATTTGATCAGATTTGTCTATTAGACTTGTGGCCTGAAATATCTTCAATTTGGTTTAAATGGGTGAGACTTATTTATATATGAAAATTTCATTTTTATTCCTTTTCATTCCATATAAATTCTATATGTACCAGGTCCTTTGTTAGTGAAAGTTGTACAATTTTTGTTCGCTAAGGCCCGCAATTATAAATGACTTTCACATGCCTGACCCAAATAATAACGTTTTCTGTTTTTCTCCTAGCTTGGAAAATTATATTTATTCATAAAGATATGAGAAAATTGACATGAGTTTACAAAAATTTGGATTTCTCTTGTTGTTTGTATATGAAATTTTCTAGATCAGAGGAGGGGTAAGTAAGCTTTTGACTCAAAATTAAACAAAAAGAGAATTTGCTTACGCTTGCTCTATACGCATCAGCTACAAATGAGTATAAATTATCGAAGTTACCTGAACGTTGTGATCTCAAGCAAACCGCGTTGACTTTGTTCATTGCTTATGGTCTTTGCTTTAAAGCAGGTTGTCGCGGATTTCAGCAAGTTTCGTCAATTTAGACGAAACTTAGGAATTTTTGTTAGTTTATAAACTGGTAAACCGTGCACTTTGGAGCTCTAAGTTATTGTTGTGGTTTTTTTAGCAAAGTTGCGATAATAAAAGTTCATTATTATTATTATTACTTGAATCATTTTTAATAACTGTTCATATAATAATACTTCCTTGAATTTTATAGACTTAATTTAATTGGTCTTTTTTAAAAAAAAAAAAAAAAACATCGGATTGATCGGGCCGCATGGTGATGAAAGTGTGAATTTTTTTTTTTTAAATAATTTTTTAACGAAACCACATACATACCTTATCGATTTTCAAAATTAATTCATTGATCCGTTAAAAAAAAAAATCTCGCCGATTAATATAATGTTGCGTTTAAAACATTTTTATTTATATTGAAATAAACTTTAAATCAAACTTCCATACATTTTTTATGGTGGTCAAGACAAATGTAAAATATTAATACTTTAGTAGTTATTAGTGAAAAATTTTTTTAAATAGAGATTATTTTAGACATCATGAAGGCCGAGGTAAGTACTTTTGGTTTCATCGTTTTAAATGCATGCAGTATGCATAAAAGAAAATAGCGTTAATATCAAACTGGTTTTTTTTATTCACTCACAAAAAATTCGTAGATCTTAGAGCTGAATACAGAAATACAATGTATATATGAATGTGTATAGTTGTCGGCTTAAAACTATACTTTCTTTCATATTAAATCGCATATATTTAATTTATTGTTATTCCTTTGTTACGATTTTCAATACATTTTTTCACTATATTCCCAACTTGAGACTTGAGATTCGATACACAATTTTCAAGTATTCTTCTCAATATATAGGAATTTTAGTCTTAACTAATTTTCAATTCCAAATATCAGATTTAGCGAGAATGAAAAATAAAAAAGAAAAAAAATGAAGATTATGTTTAAAAAGCCTAAACAAAGTAACTTCACGAATATGGTCATATTCGATATGTTTATTATTGTGAATGTGATACAATTTTGAGAGCATTTTGGCTACTGGTTTTTCAATGATGCTTGAAACTGCAAGCACTTTATTTTTCTCCTTTTCAAATAGAATTCGTATCCATGTATACTAACCAACATTTAGCTTAATCTACGCTAACCTTTTCTAAGCTAAACTTTTCTAAGTATTTGTTGATTAATTCACTGAGATCTATTGCTATTTTTTGGAAAGTTTATTTCCCCCCTTTTTTTTATTTATAAAATATATATGAAAATGAATGAGACCAATGATTTCGCCTTTAACGAATATGACGAAAGACGAAATAGCTTGAGACATAATCAGATTGAATGTTGATTAGACCAAAATTAGCCCTGAAATATTGTAGATTTTAGCGATTTTACAGAATTCGTGATTAGTTCCCCTTTTAGTTTTAATTAATTTGAAATCGTGACTATGATCTTTTCCGACATTTTTAATAAATCATGAAAATTAAGATGGCCAAACTACAAAGTGATATAATACATTAACAAGCATGCAAGTTTGGTAATGCTTGTTCAACGAGTAAGAGAATAATATCAATGATCAATGTATCTATATATTGTTACGTAAATTTCCTTTCTGTTCACTTATTATCACTAAATTCGGAATGCAAAACAATTAACAATATCGTGGACTTTATTTATGAATTTTTAACAATTTGTTCATACTTAGAGCTAAAGGTATTTATCTACAGAAATTTGAAATTTAGCATTTCACAACACTTCACTCCTTTAAGCTTTTAAACGTACTTGAACGACCCCTTTTCTTAAAGGTTACGCTGTTTAACTCTCTTCTCTTGTCTTTCCTTATAAAGTTTTAAAACAACATCGCATTTTGTTTAGAAATTCTTGCTAACCGCCTTACACGTATATTTCTATTTCGATTCGTAACCACGAAACGTTTGTTAATATTGCGGTTTATTTTATAATCATTATTAATAAAAAATTGAACAGCTGTTTACTCATTTCATTAAATATGTGATTTTCATAACTCTTTCCTCCACTTAAGCATGTTCATCTCAAATGGAACTATTTTCTGAAGCTACCGTTCTATTTGCATATAATCTCTTAACTCTAAGTTGGCTTACGCAATGTCTATGAGTTGCGATGACGCTGCTTTCCAGCTAAATCGGAAATGTTGACAATAGTTCCTTTTCGCACGATAGCCTTGCATAGCAGCACTGGTTGTCTTTCAACAAAACCTTCAGAGTTCACTCTCAGTTATTGCTAGTATTGAACTTATCGCTTGCGATTTGAGCCCGGTTTCGTTTTAGTAATCTATGATCACTGAACTTAACAGTAAACAGTACTGCCGACTGACAAGGTTTCAAGGACAAGGTTTTTCGAATGTGATTTTAGCTGACGGGGATTTCAGAAGAAGTCATTAAGCATCCTGCACGAAAGGCCAGAAGTTGGATGACAGCACAGACCAATTTTCTAAAGCCCGCGTAAACGCTTAGAGATAATTGATTAGCACTACAAACTACCGGAGTTCGAATGTTTAACCCGGGATTCCGCAAGTGTTTGGTTTATACATGTATAGGTATCATTGGAATTAACATTTGGGTGCTCAGAAGCTTCTTCTGTGTTAATAATTTACCTTCTATGGCCTCCCTTTTATGTGTTAACGGTTTTCTCACATATGTTTCTCGGTATCTTAGCACTCAGCTTTCTCTTCGGTGGTTTTATCAATTTTCGCTCCAAAACTTGGCTTAACGTTGGACATTCTAATCTTTATTAGCTCTGTTTCAGTTATTGTTCTGCACATTCTAGCTTAACGTTGGACATTCTAATCTTTATTAGCTCTGTTTCAGTTATTGTTCTGCACATTCTGAATGTTACATGGCGCATCCTAGGAAATAGTAGAAAATAATCAAGGGCATGATCATCTTTGTAATTTTACGATCCTTTCATCATTATGTATTAGCATTATCACCTGGTAGACGCATATCGTTCATTGTATTTAAATCTGTTCCTCTAATTTTTTAATGTTTTAATTCTAAAGATGAAACTTTCGACAGTAAGACCTTTGTCTGGCCCGTCAAATTCCACATGCTATATTTTTAAAATATATTCTTTACGATTATATTTACGAATATATTTACATATATTTAGCTTTGTACGATCCATTATTTCTATTTGTAAATTTTCTAATGACTTCACCCTACTCTTAGTGCGACGTATGCTTGAGCGGTTATATTACATTACACTCTCCCGTTGTGATTGATGGTAGTTCGCATTCAAAAAAGCCTTCAGAATATTTTTCAATTTTTTCACTTTTTCGTAAATTCTTGTAGATTTGTTGACCCTTTTTTGTTCTTGTTAACTTTAAAATTATAATAAATCAGTTATTAATAAAATTATATGAATTATTTTTTATGGGTGCTTGAGGTACGGTTAAGCCGGTTTTTTGTTTTTTCATTTTATATCAGATTTTATTTCTTATATATTTACGTGTACTTACATAAATGTGCAGACAGAGTTTGTTTTCCACCAACTACTCCACTTAAATAGAAACTAATTTGAAAAGAACATTTTTTATATAATTTATTTACTATAATTTTTTTTCTCTTTTTAACATCTCGTACATCTTTTTATAAACTACCATTTGTGATATGATGTATATTAAGTCTTTACATATGTATGTAACATCCAATCCAGGACTTTCAATGGACTCATCTTTGGTATTGATCGCTTCAGAACCATTTTCTAAACCGTCTGTCTGTCTGAATAATGTCTCATGGCTCATGTATTACTTTGTTCAAAATACAGGCCGCAAATTTTTCCAATGTGAGAAGTATTGATGAATACAAAACATAAGAACTCAAA
This sequence comes from Glossina brevipalpis, assembly GCA_000671755.1. Lineage (NCBI taxonomy): Eukaryota > Metazoa > Arthropoda > Insecta > Diptera > Glossinidae > Glossina > Glossina brevipalpis. The sequence continues at coordinate 259,305 of KK351276.1, read as the reverse complement.
AAAGTTCGTGTCAGCACCGGATTATTCTTAATAGATAGAAACAAATACATGTAATTGATTTTTCAAATTATTAACATTTTCATTCATGATTTTCAATTTTAATCTAACGCAGGTTCATTTGTTAATGTAGACTAAATGTACATTTCTTGATTTATATTCAATAATAATACGAATTTGTTCAAAGAGATTTCTACTTAGCTGTCTGTGGTTTTCACGTAACAAGAGAGCACAAAAGGCTACCATCGCCGGTAAAATTTGCTTACATGAAGCTATAGTATCGGTTTCTGTGTGACATCGTCTGAAGCTCGACATCAAAAACGTTACATGATAAGCCCCAATGTAAACAACCGATATGACAAGAATATATCAAATTGTTTCATTTATAAATTACAGCTTAGCGGTCACAACTTTTTAGTTTCCCCTTATATTTCTTTTTGATTTTCCTGCAATGTAAAATTAATAAAAAAAATAATAAATGATTTTTTCTCATTACAAAAAAGACCATCTTTGAAGACGTTAAAATACTAGAAAAAAAAATCATACTTAATACTTACACACTTTGAATTGTTTTTTATTCATCTGATTGGTACAGTCGAAATCGGCAAACTTCGAACTTTCGAACTTTTGTACGGTAGGACCCTTAACGTAAAGCCTTGTTACTACAAGTATAATTCCACCAAAAATTTTTTTTTTGCAATATATCAATGCGAGCTGATATAAACGATGAAGAAAAATAAATTACTTTCACTACCTGCTCTCCTTATGCTTTTTTTTCGTACTTAGGTAGATGTAATATATGTGATTTTCTTTGGATACAGTAACGGTTAACACAATTTGTCTTTGCATAAATATTGAGAATTAGAGAGACAACAGTATCAACTGTAATGTAACAACACAACTTCTGTTATGTTAACAGAGATACATTATGCCTTTTATTATGTAAACAAGCTCAGTCCTTTCGTTATTAAATTCTTTTGATAACAGCATTAAATTGTTACTGCAACAGGGTTCAATGAATATTGGTTTTTTCATTTGTGTGTGTATAACAATCGTCCAATACATTTTCACTCATTTATATCGTCTCATGTATTAAAAAACTGGTAATATTTTGACCAAATCAGCTTTAGAATTGAATGTGTACGATAAGAAATACCTCAAAAACTTCTCTTAATGTTGAATTTATAAGACAAATTTGTGGGTGCTGTTAACTTGTGAAACAATGAAACTGTGTTATATGCTATTATTAAAAATCTGAAAAATAACACTATTTTTTCCTGACATTTTTAAGCATTATTTACTCTTTATTCGTGCAAAATTAATTACCTAAAATTTAAACTTAATTCTAATTATTAAGTTTAATTTACTTAACAATATGTTTTTTTATATTTACCTGTATACGTTATAGAAAGATGAGGGAAATAACGGTGTTTTTGTCCCACAATGGGAACAATATAATAATAGAAATATAATGGTTAAATATATGAACCGAAACTATATAAATTTAGAAATGAAATAAAGCCATTTATAATTAAAATAAATTAATTTATAAATAGAAGATGCAGTATGTGTGATGCCTTTTCAATCTTCTTATCTCGTTGGTTTCATCTAGAATAGACAATAGCAAGGGATTCATGTGACAACTCAGTCTGTTGGAATATTTTAAAGAAAGGCTTTGAAATAAGTTTTTAGTAAATGCAAAATCGAGGTCATTAAGAATATTTTTGTTCCTAACGAATCACGGTTAGTAACACTAAGACTTAATAAGAGAAGAGGTGACGAGTCTTGGATTGATATTTTTTAGGTATTTCAATATTGGAGTTGCTGGCTGTTCCCTACATTTATATGTGGGTGGTTCAAATCAGTTGAAGGATACTCCTGCATAACATGCATTTATTTCTTAGATTAAGTTGAGATTCTGGACGGATTAACCAATAGAGTCTTCTGGTTTCTAAGTCAAGTTAGCGTTTAGCTTTTATATAATTCGTCGATGTTACCCGGCCAATATGCAAGACAAAATATTTCACTCAGTTCTTGATTGGTGCATTATTGCAATTGAAAAATAGTGAAGGACAAAGTCCATTATTTAGCGTGAAATTATTATTATTATTATACTCCAGACTAATGAAATTAATTCTTAGACTAGACAGATGTGAGCACTAGAAGCGTATATCGACTCTTTGGGTTTTTTTTTCAATTATGAGCTATGAAAAAACTCTACCGCAATGAGATTTGAACCCACGTGTATTGACTTGCACTTCTTAATAATTCAGCCACAGTTGCGGTCTTAGCGTGAAATTAACATGCATAGATATTTCTATATTTATGTTGACATTTCATTTGTTTAACCAAAGCGAAATTTTATAGAATTCCTGTATCATCTGCCTAGGTTGGAGTGAAAATACTCTCAATGATTGGAAAGTCTGAAGTGAAAATTAAATAGAGTATTGGACTTAAAATACTTCTTTGTAACATTCCAGATACAATTTTATATATATTGGATCTGTCATTTTCAAATAGTATGTATAGGAAGCTATTAGTATATATGGAAGAAAAACGATATTTAGTTCAAAGGGGGCTTTAAAAATGCCTTCATCGCTGAAGATGCGGTTTCAAATGTAATCGGATATATTTTTTATTGTTTCCGTGAAGGCTTTAGAGGTATTTCCGTTATATGTTTTCATTTTTCAAAAGCTTTCTATCTTACGAATCATCACATATTGTTGCAGAAATTATCTATCTGGTCTTAAAGGAAGTGTTACTTCAAACTTGTCTCTCCAATAAGGAACAATATGTACAGATCAATATTCGCTCTAGGAATTTGCATTGATGTATACATATTGAAAACTAAATTAAGTGAAAATTGATGACCTATCAATCGTTAATGCAATCATATTTCAATTACATAGGAATGGAATATGCTTATAAAAGAAGTAGTAATGTGTTAAAATTTCCTCAATGTGTACAAAATGCAGCATTGAAATTAGTACAAATTTTACCAATACGTTATCCAACTATTTCTTTTGTATATATGTGTTTACATCCATTCATAATTTCAGCCCCCATAAGGTATCTTATATACAAACCAGATCATATTTCAAAGCGGGAAATGTAATGAATCTAAGAATGTCAACATAGAGACTAAACTTAAATATTGATAACAATTTATCTTCTCTTTTAAAATCGATATTTAAATTTTTTTGTAAAGAATATTTGTATAAGATTGAACTTCTTTAAATTTAAACATAATTGTTTTAAAAAAATTATTTTACGCTTTACTCTCTATTCTCTATATTTTTAATACAATTTATTTGCGCGGTTATGAAAAACAATTTTCCTATCTTAATTCTATAATGCCTCTGAGATGCTGCAGCCGTAATAAGAGTGAGTATTATATATTTATTCAAAAAAAAGTAGGTGTCTCTTTGAAATTTGCATTAGTATTGAGTATAAAAAAGGAAAAATTTCCACCGCAATCTCTTACAAAGTTGTATTTTAATGCAGGAAGAGACTATCTAAAAGTTACCTCCCGTGACCTCCCGTTTTAGTTGGTAAAAATTCAATTTTTATCAACGAACAAAATTTGCTATAAACTGTCTATAGATAAAGACGTCATGAAAATTTTGGCAGGATTTTTAGTAGTTGTGACTTATTTTTTACTCCGCATAAAGCGAAATTAGATATCTATGGATAAAAGAATGGTTATTAAGCTTCTATGCTAGCTGAGCTAGACGTAAGAAATAACATCTGTGGCGTTTGCGGTAGTTATTATCGCTTTTCGCGATACGAAAACAATATTTTAATGCGGCGAAAGATTACTGAAAGGATATTTGTTAAATCGCCAATGTTTGTAAAATTTGAACAAATTTTGTCTATTCTTCGTATTAAGGTGAACTATCGGCCTTTACACCCAATATCAAATAACTTCTGATTCTCTTCAAAGATCAACTACTTTTTACTATTATAAATTTAAATTCTACAACATAAAATTGTTGCCAAAATCAGAAATAATTTCGGCGTTGGTGTGAATGTGAAGCACAAATTTGTTCTTATATAAAAACAAAGATATAATGAATTTGCAGGTTTTTGATGTAAAGATCCAATAATGCTTGCATCAGCATTTGGAAAAATATTTTCTATTTTTCTCTTTTTCTTACTAAGTAAGTTGGAATACAATGAAAGTTAAGACAAAATAGTCTTAAAAATCTTGTTAAACTTCTGTCATTTTATTAAAAAAATTTGAAAATTCCATTATTCATTTTGATTGTGAGTATTTACTCATATGAGATTGTGTATGTGTAATCTAAATGAAAAAGAACGCTTTTCTATTTATCGTATACTCTACATATAAGCAATTAATGTACAGATTTACACTTAACATTCACTTACAAATACATACGTATTTATGAATATATTGTATTCTCTTTCTCAAGAGAGCGCATTGTTTTTCGGTGATTCTCTTACAGTAAATATTAAAATTTGTGTAACTAAAGCGCTACACATAATGCCTGCAGTGCGATTTGATAGTATGCGTTTATATGAAATTGGATACAATAACAATGCAGTTGCAGTAAGCGTGTTATTAATTTTTGGCAAAATTTTAATTTTACTGAGTGCGCATGCATTGAACAGCTGAACAATAACAGACTGATGTATTTATAAAGAGAAAAGAAACTCAAATACATCATTAATTATTGTGAACTTACGAAAAGTAATTAAAATCGTCATTTGCCTTAAAAATCACTTTTCGAATAATCACTTAAATAAATGAAATATTCAAATAACGCTGGAAAATCTATGCATATTAATTTCACGTTAAATAAAGTGTCTTGTCCCACTATTATGCATAAAATCCCAATCAATAAATGCAAAAAATATCTTGAACTACGTATTACCCAAAGGTTAACATGGGCAAATCATATAAAAGTTAAACGCCAGCAACTTAGCTTAAACCAGCCGAATCTATTGACTAATTCGTCCAGAATCCCAACTTAATCTAAGAAGTATAAGCTCATTTCGACCTCCGACGTACAATTGTGAGGAACACCTAGCAATTCCAGTATTGAAATACTTCAAAGATATCAATATAAGACTATTTCTTTTATTACTAGTGCCTCGTCTTTTATTAGCTACAAAACTATTCACAATGTTCTGTATTTTCCACTTATTAGAAAGTGACAATGAAAAATTAGCCTTTGGAGGCTAATCAGTACTTAAAGAATCGCCCACGTGACCATCATTGGTCGGTGCACTTGTTTCTTCGTATCAAGGGCAATAATGCATCCTTTTTCTTTTCTCTAGAGCTAGTTACATTGCCCCCTTTTTTCTAGTGTGTATACGAAAACTTAAAATTGTTTGAAATGCATTTTCTTTTATTTCCATCAAAGTTACAAAACAACTAACAAGAGCTTTAAAGCAAAAAACTAGACATCGTCCAAATATGAGTGAACATACAAATGTGATATAAAAGTGCTGTTATTTGATTTAAATAAAAATAAAATTTCTTTAGTTTTCTTCTTTAGAATCTGTGTCACCCCACCACTCGTGGATGTTTGCCACAAGGGGGCATAAGTAAAATGCAATAGCGACTGCTGTCATGATCAATAAGGATAGCGCAAAACCTGTGAGCATGCAGGCACAACACTAGAGTTTAATGGAAAATATCAAATTAATTCAGATATTAATGTTATTGAAGACAAAAAAAAATGTTCCTTCTGATAATTGCCGTACTTGCTAAAATTAGTAAGCTGAAAACTCTGCGTTCGAGAATTTGAAACGCAATTAATTTCTATTAAAAGTTTTTACGCGACCACGCACATAACCACACTACACGTTAATTTTAAACTTGCAACTTGATTAACCGGTTGCCGCAGTGTTCTTTGAAGAAACTATTACCATTTTTAGCAAGTACTTGTCAGTGGAATTAGATTTTACGAAATTTATTGCAGGACTAATTTGCGAATTTACCCCTCCCTTGCAATCACTCATATTATAGTTTAACGCAGTTCTCTCCTCTCTAGAATAAGCCTCTGTCGAAAAACGAAACATGTTACGCCTCTCCAACGCTGATTCGCTGCTTGAAGTCAGGTCAAATCCGTTACCACGATCTAGATTTGACTTATCTTGAGCGAATGAAATCCCTCCTGGAATATCTCTTTGCACATCCCAGTTGCTCATGTATGATGATTTCTTTGTCGATGATCTGTTTGCCATTGTTTTAGTTTTTACGTCAGCGTTCGAATTTAGTTCTTTCTTTTCATATATTCTATTATTTATTCCTTGCGGATAGGAAGCAGAAAGGAGGAAATTGACTTTTTTAATAGCATCAATATGTAGTAAAGGAGAAGTGTTCCAGCCATTAGGTATTGCTATTGATTTATATTTTTTTCTGAGATAAGAGGAATATATTAAAGCAGCCCCATAGTCGTCGTTGTTTTGATTGCTTTGGTATTGGTAAATTTCAGGCAGGGAAGGTGATATATATGTGAAACTAAAGTATTTTCCTGGAAAGTTTTCAATATTTGCGATTAACATTTTTAATAACGTTTTAATGAATTATTTGATATTTCTTGAAAATGGCGCAGAGCTTCAATATGTTTCTCTTCAGTCAAATCGTTGGAAAGATTTATTAGAACGAATATCATTATTGATGCTCCCAATCCCAAAGTAAAGAAAATAAACTTAAAAGAATTTAATCGATAAATAACAAATTCAATTACAAACTTTTATCAAAAAATGAACACCAACTTTTTGCAAAAGGCTAAGATTTGAATCTTGAACGTTGTGTGATAAATTAGTCTGTTCCACAGACATATCCTGTTAGTAATATTGCTTCTTCATTCCAGATAATTTCGATTTTATGTTGTTTTCATTTTGCTTAAAACGATGACATTAAACGCACATAAATATTTTAAATAAATCAAAATAAGCAAATAAGGTTCGATTGAAACGTTGATTTTTTTTATTTATCAAGTAATTGCTATAATACTTTTGCGTTGAAAATGTTATGCTTGGCACCATTGCATTGTAGGTAGCCCAATCACCACCGTACTTTATATGTTTGTTGAAGTGTTTTCTGACGTGGGACCTGAAGTTCTTCTGAAATTCTTGCCTTTCAGATTGATTTACCCTTAAAGGACATCTTTATTTTTATGTCTGAACGAAGCACTTGGGCGTCCAGTCAATTTCTTCGGCACTTTTAGAAATGCTCGAGGATGTGCTCGCGTTTTCAGAAGTAAGGAAATTCTCATGGGAGTCGAAGAAGTAAAAGATTGCTGCCACCTTTATTGCCGAAACCGAATATGTTGCTGTTACAAGGGGCACCAAAGAAGCGTTTTACTTGAGATATATTCTTGAAGAACGTATTTTTATGGATCGAAAATCTACAATGTTACATATAATTTCCCAATGCGCAAAATCGATCAAAAAGTTTGCCTATTGAAGAAGTCAACTGGGGTTACTAATTTAATTAGTTGAGAAGGTATGTTGTAAACTAGGATATGATAGACTTACTTTTATACTTTAATAGCACACAGTGCCGGCTTGAATGTACTAAAGGGGGTACCTTACTTTCAAATAAAGGCAAATATATTATAGTCTAGAGATGCCATGTACACCACTAGCTTGCAGATTAGCCATTCTTTCAAGTATTCATGCGTTCATCTCACTTTATAAGACACCTGCATCTTTCTCTCTAGTTTCGTTCTAGTTGGTCAGAGAACAGTAGACAACCAAACAGGTGAGTACTGGACAGTATTTTTCTTTTCCCCTCCCTTCTTTCTTTTTATTCTTGCTACTGTACGGGAACGATTGATATATACCTGCGAGCTGCCGCTCGTATGGTGCTGTTCTTCGGCCTGCCCAAGGATTTTCCTCTCCTTTCCTAATCTTTGGTGCTGTACGGGAACGGTTGACATAAGGCAGCAAGTTGCCCCTCGTATCGTACTGTTCTCCAGCCCGCCCAAGGGCTTTACTCTTCTTTTCTCTGTCCTTTGTGTAGTACGAGAACGGTCGATATATCCCAGCGAGTTGCCGCTCGTATTGTACTATTCTCCGGTCAGCTCAGGGACGATACTCTCCTCTTCTCTGTCCTTTGTGTAGTACGGAAACGGTCGATATATGTAAGCGACACAAGGACTCCCCTCGTATCACCTTTTGGATTTGACAGACGGACAAAGACCGTTTGGCTGGTTAGTGAAACATCTACGTTTTACCCAAGATCGCCCGCGAGTAAAATCAGTCAGTCGTTCGATCACCTTAACCTAGCGGAAAAGTCAGCAGTTATAGGTTTTGAAACCTCGACATTGCTCCAACGAGATAGCGATTCGCCCATGCTAGTTATTTTCCACTCGTGAAAATATCATTTTTTCTCTTTTTCCTTCTTGAAGGCTTTTCTTTGTGAAGCTCTCAGTGAGCTAGTAGTAAACGCAATATAACGCTGTATAACCACTGCATAATAGTAATACCACGATTTCCAAGAAACAATAAAGAAAAATAATATACAACATCGAAACTTAACGTCAATCTTATAAATTATCTTGGAAATGAGCTTAAACCCCAGCTACAGAAGGACATAACGTTACAATACTCAATACTAACGCAAATTTCGTTTTTAAGTTAAGTTAGTCGTAAAAGGTAAGCCAAGGTGATTTTTATGCATTGCTCGCATTTTTGCATAGAATCTGTTGTTTTAAAGTCACTATTTATATATTCTCTACTTTTAGCAAACAAAATTTTGTTTCTCGTAAAAATTAATATATAAAGAAAATGACGGAAACACAAGACTAGTACGATCTCTACTTACATTGTAAGAAAAGAAATGTGCGCTTGGAAATATAGACATAATTCAAAGGAAAAAACATACATATATGCAAGGATTTCTGTGTAAGCCACACAATTGTTATCCCCAAATATATGCACACACACACAATTACAAAAATATGTGGTCAACCTGGTAATTTATTGAAAAATATATCATTCTATAATCAGTTACATCTAAAGTTCAGAAAAGCAGTTTATGGACGACACTGGCAATAATTCCAACTATAATGATAACTGAAATAATAAACACCAGTAGGAAAATTCGGCTACGCGGAATTTTTTATACTCAATACTCTGAAAACAAAGGCCGAAAAAATTAGGTTTCGATATATTCTATAATATTGAATCAGCGTGGCAGATTTTTTCCATTTTTATGGAATACTGTGAAAAATTGTATTGTGAGGTCTATGAGTAGTAAGAATAATACATCACAAACCAAAAGTGTTTTCAGTTGAAATTATACTATGGGCGCGCTTTTGTTAAATTTGAAAGCGACTATTCTTTTCTTCCAATAATTCTTCGTTCTTTTAAATAGTTGTCATTGTCTTATCGTTTTCTTTAACTTTTTTTTAAATATTTTTCTATTAACTCGCAAATGAAATACTAAAATTAATAGTACAGTGTTTTAAACACATGTCATGCAACCAATATGAAGAAAATTTTCAATCACATATATTTAATTTATAAACATAGACCGCCACGAAAAGGAAGCACAAACTCAATTTTCCATTGCCTTTGCCGGCCATGCATGACCGACGCTGTTTTTTGCATTTTTTGCTTGTGTGTTTGCCATATCGGTCATTGCACTTTTCATGTTGTATAATGACACAAGAACAACAGATACAAAACATCGATAGACCCCATCTATCTAAATGCTGAAGATCTTTATAATCATTACCGGTGTTATCGTACACTAATCTTATAAAATGAATTAAAAATAGTAAATTATCGCGCCTGAAGTATATATTTGGGAACTGTAGTTGTATATTTGAAAGACATTGTTTCCTCAATTTTGAAAATTTCCATTTGCGAATTTTTCAAATTGGACCACAATAAAAGTTCCTTAGAGTTACCGATCCTTCGGGTACAAAAAAACTATTGGATAATTTTGTTAGTTTCTTTTTCTTTAAAAATTAAAAAGAGATAAAAAAATAAAAATTTGCATCAGGAATAAAGTAGACAACCACAAGCGCGTTGTATTTTTACACAAATTCCATTTCCTTTATAGTTATTCGATAATTATCGAAGGTAATACAGCAACGGTAGTGCAAACTTGTAGCAAATAACTGATTTTGAGAATTGCACATGCGCTTGTGCAATAATTATTTCTTATAACCGATTTTACGTGGTTTACACTGTAAAGTGCTAAACTAGTAAAGACTGCTGCAGTAGCCGTATGCAGTACTGCAAATACTACTTCAACATACGTTTTTTATACATCAATCTAATCTCTCTGCACATATTTGATTTTAGACAATTGAAGCAAAGAGAGCGAGAGAGAGTTGTATTTACAAAGCAAAACAGAATCATATGGTTAGTATTCCAAGCACCATATGATTTTAAAGTGATCATTTACATTTTTATTAGAATAATTTCTTTGTGATTTGGGAAAAATTAATGAATATTAAATTATTAAAATTGTAATAATAAAAGTTAAAGTTCAAAATTTTTCGTTTAATTAATTTTGCGCTTTCTTAATGTTTAGGTAAAAAAAAAAAATAAATAAATAATAAAATAGTCATTGTAATTTTATATAATTCGCTGCGTGCTACAATTGCGCGTTCATTGTGTTCAATACGTTTAAAACTTTGCCTCAAATCAGCAAAGCCACTTGCTTCTCGAACGTTCAAGACGAAAGTCACACAACTAATTAGTCAAAAAATAATCAAGATACTGGAGTTATAAGTCTGAAATTAAAATCTTCCTTGATCCCTATTTTTACAAACCAAAAAAATACGTAAAGGCATAATGTCACTACACCCATTGTGTTGAGTACTTAAGAATCAAAAAACGAACTATAATATCCTGCATCGGACGATTTACTTACATAATCTGCGGGTCTTGCTTTTTTCGTGTATTTATTAGAGAATAGTGGAAAATCTTTTCATTTCATCATGTCATATTATGTATTAGATAATATCAAAAATTTGAAAGTACTAGATCACACGCAAAATCGTGTCGTCTTTCTCTCGCGCAGATCAAGTAATGACTACAAACAATAAATTTTCATTTTTGCCGTTTTTCTATTTTATGAGGAACAAAGTTCATATGCATGAAATGTCAAAATCGAATACTTTTGTTTACTTTTTTTGGAAAGTGACATATCTCTGTTCCCTCCTCCCCTCTGTCTCTCTCTCTCTCACTCTCTCTCTCTCTGTATCTTGGCGTTTGTTGTATTAACTCTTTCTTTTCTTAACTATTTTTCATTTTGTTACAAAAAAGCTGAGAGCAGTCTATTAGGAGTTTCTCGTTAATATATTGCAAAATTTATTAAAATGAAACTTTTTATTATGTGTTTACTCTGTCCTTTTAGGATATCATAATATATCAGTGTGGATATTTTTAATTTTGTTTAGTTTATAAAAAGTGTAGCCGAATCATCTTTTAAATATCTCACCTAAAATTCAACATCTGTTTATCGTATCCTTTTTTTTGTTTTGATTTGATGTAATACGAAACTGTTATAAGACTCTTCACCCCAATCCAAACTGTACACAAGTTATGTATACCACTTTAAATATATTATATTTGATTTTTAATTTTATTTTAAATAACGGGTGTAATTTCATTTAATTACTTAGACTTTGCTTTAAATCGTTCAATTATAATTTCTGATATTCAATTCATGGCTTTACTTCTTAACCTATGACCTTTAACCTTTTGGCTGTATAATTGTTGTCAGCTTGCGCGACGCTGTTCTATTAATCATTAAACGGTTTGTTCTGTATATCTTTAAAAAAACAAAAAAACAAATTAAAGAAAATATGTAAATAAAAAAAAAAAATGAAAATTAAAAAGTAAAAGTTGTTCGAATACCAAAAATGAAGTAAATTAAGTCTTTCGTGATACGCTTTTAATTAACATGCAACAACATTCAATGCTATACAAGAAGTTAACCAAATTGGTTATTGATTTTTCTTCTTCACTGCCAGCCAACATGTATTAATTTCTCAAAGCATTAAAACATTATTAAAAAAAAAAAAAGAAGAGAGTTGATTAGAAAAATAAAAGGCCCAAAAACAAAACAAAAAAAAAACAAAATGCTCATCAGAAATTTTCTATTTCGTTCGAGCATTAATTATTACCTACCAATGCGACGTTCTCCGCATTCTATTTTGTGACATCATTTGGATGTGCGTAGCTACCGCAGATTTCGCAATCGCTTGAATAACAACAAAAAAAACCAAAGTTTTAGAAGTTCATCAAATGGAAAAGAAAATGAAACTTTATTATCAAATGATCACTTTTATTATTTTTTACCGCAGTCACCACCGACTGGAGAGCAGCAACAACTAACCGGCAATGGTATCCACACGAATAATATTCAACACGTAACTATTGACATCGACGTAAAAACCGATCAAAATGAAGACTCGATTGCAGTGCTCGCGAACGAATACAACGATCTTTCAAAACGCTCTCCAAATAGTCTCACGAAACAAACGTCATCTCTAAAGCATATTCCAGTTGCTTTTTCTTTCGTCTTGTATACAGTTGGTGTCAGTTTTTTAGCGGCAATAATATCATTAATCTGGTACTACATGAATTGGACTTTTGGCTTACCAGCACTAATTTTAGCGCTATTAGCAGTGTTTTTAACAAAGCCAGGTTGGAGATGGTTTTACATTGCCGGTGCAACATCTAAACGAGATTTAACGTAAGTATCTTTGAAACATTCGTACATCTACAAATATAAATTCGCTTCTGCGTGTACACACACACGAATACCATTTCTTATAATCGCGTCGTATTGTGAATAATTGCGCTAAATTCTACAAACAACGCGATTCCAAACGAATTAGCACACTGTTCGAGTTAGTTCGAAAAAAACTTTAACTCACTTAAGCTTACTTGTTAAAAATTATTTGTGTTTGCGTAAACGAAAACCAGCTACGAACAATATATACATTATGTTATGTATGTGCAAATGTATTCGTGGCACAACCAAAAAACTCTTAGAGAATCATTCATAAAATTAACTCCACAACAAACTGATCAACAAAACCAGTATAGATATATATGTATATATATACATATAAACTCACATATCTGCGAAGTACTATATTTCGTACATGTTTCACACCTAAATGATCAAAGATTAGGTAACGCCTTTACTCCTCCGATCGGTACGTATAGAAAATATAAATTCTTTTGGTAATTTACTTATTATTATAACCAATATTGTCTGTTTTAAGTTTCAAAAACAATAGATCTCGAATGTGAGACAAGACTCCTTTCTGAATTGTGAATGCAGTGAAGGTTTATTTTTCCTAATTTGATTTTTGCTTAAGAAATCTAGATCTAACCTTAACTCCACTTCAGATGCCGATAACTAAAGCGATCAATGTGCCAAAATTCATCAGAATAATTCAAAAGCTATGATCTGTAGATTGAATGCAAAACTGCACGGACAGACCGTTCACTAATATTTTTATTTTTTTATTTATTTATTTTTTTTTTTGCTAGAACATGCGTAGACGGTTTATACTGAATATGATTCGATTCCGTTAAATATATTCTCTGTAATCAATTAAAACGATTGCTTTCTTAAAAGTAGTCAGTAATTCAAATCGGTAAATAACTATTTCGAATATATTGTAGGCTTCTGGTTTTTCACTTTCCGTTCTATAATTTCAAAGGATGTTATACTGTCAAAATACTTTCCACGAAACATGCTTTTAAGATTTGCATTTACTTTTCGATTATTGAGGACAATTTAATGAATTTTTAAGACGTTTAATTGTCTCTAATCACACGTTTAGGCACCCACCGTGTTAATAGTCATCGTTTAAAATCAAGTTGGGCAGAGCTCTGCCGAAACACTTATCAAGCCAATAGGAAATTGGAGAAATGGAGAAATGGATCCATCAATTTCAGCATTCAATTCTACAATGAATTCTTAGACCTAAGAAAAATGAAACATACAAACATATGTAACATCTCAATTATTTATTTTCCGATTTTTAACTTCTTTTTTATTTATGCAAAGTGTTCCAAATAATTTTTAAAATGGCTCTAATGCATAATTTTGAAAATTACTTTAGTTAATGTTCACTTCAAAAGTTGATATATATATATTTTATATATGCAAAGTATCAGATTTCTCTATTGATAATTCGGAAGTATAAAATGTCAACCAACAAACAATAGTAGGAGGAAAGAATGACAATTTAAACTTTGCTAAATCATCCTAGAATCTTAAAGAGATCAAGCATTCCATGTGTAATATTTACTCTTGTAATCATCTCGATCCATACATGAAAATTGGAAAAGCTAAAATCAAAGCAATTACGAAAACAAAACCAAAAATTTGCAAAATATTTATCACGGAATTATCTGGTATAAAAATTCTGAAATGAAATTGGATTAAAAGCATTTTTGCCCCAATATTTTCCGAATGAGATTTTTATCTATTCATTTTGTTAACAGTCCAACCCAAGGCGAGTGCACACTTGAACATTATTACCTTTTTTGTTTTTATATTATAATAATCGTTGTATATACATAAGTGTGTTTACATTATTTTATGCGGCTACGTGAGTGACATATTAACGATGTGCAAGCGATTTCAATGTCAAGGTGATTTGAACTTGAACAAAGAGTGAGTTGCCTATTCCAGTTGTAAAGAAGTCATTGGTCATCGCAATGTTAAGTAAAATAAAAAAATAATTCTCTTCTTTTCTTTGTTTTAAAGCTTATTGTGTTATTATTTGTTAATAATTTAAAAATTCAAGACGTCAAAAAAGCTTTTTAACTAAAGAGAAATGATAATTGTGAGTAGAACGTTTTAATGAACCTATTGTATGTCACGTGCGACAATAATTCTTTCGAATATAACTTTCTCAATGACGTTTCTATTCTTTTCTAGTTTGTGTCTCCATTAGTAAATTATGGGCGCGACCCGCATGATTCTAATTTGCGAAGTGTTTTAAATACTTAATGTGTCGTGGAAGACGTTAACGGCAAATAATTTGTTCGGGCCGAAAAAATTATCAAATCGATGACACATTAATGGAAGAGTATTATCGAAATCCTTTTAATCGGATGAATACAAAAATTCCTTTAAAAAATTTCGTTTAACAAAACAAAATCTGAAACAGTCTATTTTCTATTATTATCTAAACTATGAAAATTCTTGCGTCACTAGTTTCTCGTAGATAAGTATTAAAACAGGAACGTTATGATTTAATTAGAGAACGAATGATATTACTTCTGACTCCGAACTTACTTTTGACTCCGAAGCAAAACATCAAAACAAAATTGTCGATAAATAATCTTGTGGGGTAAATACATTTTTGAAACTCCTGATAACTGCAATGAGAGAATAATTCAAGTAATAAAGGATCCTATTACAAAATTCTATAAAACTCTAAATGGCTTTAGAAAAACTAAATTCAGCAAGGGACAAGAATCGATTGTTTTGGTTTATGTTACGTTCATCACAATTGGTCCCGTTAACAGGTTTATTTAAGACACAAACAAAGAAAAAATCTAAAGATAAAAATTTGTTGAAGAAAGTAGATCCGATAACCTTATTTCTTAGAGCTGATCATACTTTTGGTAGAAGATTTTATTTTTTTGATCTAAAAAAAACGAAAATTTCAGTTTTATATCAAATTGCATTGAGGAATTGTTGTAAAGAAATGGAATAGAGGCTTTCTGAACCTATTTTAACCTATTAGTAATTCATAATTTCCTAGAAAGTTCTATGCTTGAAATTGACATGTTCAGCTTACGAGTGCACATACAATAAATCGAATGTATCCCGAATGATTTCAATTACGGGTGATATTCTGAACATGGAATTATAAAAATGACGAAAGACCTTATTATGGACTTTAACTTGTGGAATATATAAATTTGAAATATTGGTGGTTGAAACCGGCATTAGTTGTATGAAAGAACACGAAGAATATCAACCTTTATATCTTATATAGTATCTTTGAAAGATGACGTATAATTAGGATATTCGAAGCTAAGGAGGAGAATAACACTTTGCGTTTCAAAAGCTAAGCTGCGTAGAATTTGCTCTGCACCTAATTATCTAACTAACATTGGAAGTGTTATTTATAGTAATCAGGATCATTAGAAGCGTTTAGGGAACGCATAAGTTTAACATTTCATCTGCGTAATATTTAGAAAATCATGCACAAATTTTGCTGGTAGTGAATTCATAATCACGAAATTTTAGTTATTATGAACTTTTTTGTGGCGGAAACTTTTTTGTGGCGAAAATTTATTTGTGGCGAAAACTTTCTTGTTGGGGAAACTTTTTTGTGCCGGAACTTTTTTGTGACGGAAACTTATTTCTGGTGAGAGCTTTTTGTGGCGGGAACTTTTTTTTTTAAGTGGGCGTGACAAATTTTTCAAATTTAAAACTAAGTTAAGAAAGCATTTTCATTTTGCAACTAAAACCAAAACATATCGGTGTACAATATTGATATTATTGAGTGCAAACATGCATGAACAAACAAAAGAAGGACAGACGTGCTTAAATCGATTGGTAAAATGATTACGAATAATCAATATGTTTAGCTCAATTCCCTATAGATATTGCTTGCTTCCTCATAAACAAGGAAGGGTGTGAAGTTATATTTAAATATAACTAGCAAAGTCACAAACCAAAACTGTTAATACAGGTCTGTTAACCGACTTACGGAATCCTGTTAACAAAAGTCTTGGAAGGATTTATATCAAATATAGTTAAAATAGCACTATTTTTGAAATTTTTTTAATGCATATAATAAACAAAACATCAATTTTTGTTAATTGCGTAAAAATTTATATAAAAAGGTTTTTCTGCTACGTCATATATGATATTCAAAAAGCCGAAGTTTAATTATCCATTGTGGCCAAATCAAGTACTGGGATAAAAAATTCGAAAATTACACTTTACGGTTCAAAAACATAAACAAGTAAGAAAATTATGTTCGGCTTTGACGGATCTTTGATGACTACTATTTTTATTCCAAAAAAAAAAGGTAAGAACAGAACATTTTAATAGATGGGCGTGTCGGATTTTTTCTATTTTTATGGAATATCTTGGATATTTTTTTAATATTGTCTATGAGTCGTGAGCAAAACGCCCAGATGGTTTCAGCTTATTTTATACTGTGGATGTGACCTGGGACCAAATTGGCCTATTTTCAATACCAATCTGCATGCAAGAACTTCCAATGTTTCTGGTAAAATTGAAGCTGATATCTTCATTATTGCGGACAGCAGAATGCTTACCACAGACATTACATAGACGATGTAGACGTATCCGTCTGTCCGCCTGTCGGATATGGCGGATTCCGAATTTAATACTGATCGAGAATATATATATATATATTTTATGTGGTTTCTTCCTTAATGTTACAAACGTTTCCACAAAAAAATTAAACGACAACACTATTATACCGAGCGGACGTGGTCGATCCCTTCAATTCAATATTAGAGAATGATAAATAAATATGGTAATTTTTATAGATATATATGCTATGGCTCATGAATAATTATTAAAAAACCTCAAGTCCTTTCAGTGCACGTTGTGAGTGAGTCCCTTAACCTAGTTGATCCATTTTCAACACCAACTTGTTTAGCATAGATATTATACGGGCGGACATGTTTAACTCGATTCTAAATTTGATGTTGATCGAGAATATATATACTTTGCGGTGGGTGTAAAAGTTATGCAAGAAATTGTAATCAAAACCTATTGTTCTAATTTATTAAATTATTCTTAATTTATTTATAACAGTTTTAGAACCTCTACCAGCCGGTTTGGCATTGGTTTCACTAACTTAGAAGTATCATTTTTCGATATTTTGGATCACTCATCTATGATGACATTCTTATGCATTTCTTTTGAAGTAGTGCTAAAGTAAAACACACAAATGCTCGATAATCCGATGGTAGATGAGGCCATTTCACTTGATTTTTGGTCTTGTAAACCAATCAAGGGTTTACATTATGCGCTATACGTTTTGGGTTGTAGTGCTGTTGAAACCAAAATCTTTACATAGATCTTGTCGCTGGGCATTTTCTTCAAAAATTTGGTTTAAAAGTTTTAGATACCCAACTTGATCCATTTCGGAGTTTTACAACCTGATTCGCTGCCATGCACTCTAGACCATAACGACAACTCCACCATTTGTAACGGTTGGCAAAACAGTTTCTTTATCAAAGGCAGTGAGTGCCTCACTAGCTTCCTATCTTTGATACTAAATTCGAAGAATTTACTTTCACCTGAAAATAATATTCTTTCCTAAACCATAGGAGGCTTTATTACGTTTACAAAATCGACAAAAACAATTTTTAACCTAATTGTAACTTCTTTTTTATTTTCAGGGCTCTTTGGGCATATATAAAATTACTTCTTCTGACTAAAAAGCTTGAGAAGAAAAATTTGACTATTGCTGATATTTTTCAAAAAAATGCTGCCAAACATCCGGATAAAATTGCGATTATTAGCGAAAAGCAAGCTTGGACGTTTCGGAATTTGAACGAGTTCTCTAATCAGGTGGCTAACGTTTTTCAGACACACGGTTATAAGAAAAACGATGTTATTGGTGTGTTGTTAGAAAATCGACCAGATTTTGTTGGAATATGGTTGGGATTGTCTAAGATTGGAATAATTACAGCTTTAATTAACACAAATTTACGTGGACAATCATTGTTGCACAGCATTGTCGTAGCGAAATGTACGGCAATAATTTACGGGGAGAGCTTTGCTGATGTTGTCGACGATATCGTAAAGGAAATCCCTTCAAATGTTGCACTTTATCAAGTTAACAATGATTTAAGTACACCACTGAAAAGTGCTGCAAGAGATTTAGTGTCATTACTTAAAACGGCCTCTGCGGATAAAATATCTGCTGCTGTAGAACATAATTCACACCATGACAAATTGTTATACATTTACACATCAGGTACCACAGGATTGCCAAAAGCTGCTGTCATCTCTCATTCACGGTACTCTATTTTGACTAAAGCTTAATGCATTATATGGAGAACTTTGCGGAATGGTTTTGTTTTGTTTTATTTTTTGGAAGGAAAAAAAATGAAGAGAACTTACATGACATAGGTTGGCGGACGGACATGCGTAAGCCGACGCAGAAGGTTCTGAAACGAATGGAACACTGAAAGTAGGATCTGTCCCAAGTATATCTGAGTTTTGCGTACATCTGTAGCAATCTATGAGGTTACGACTTGGAAGAATTGATTTTATGAAAATCTTACGACATTTCTATTACAAATCCTAAATAAGAACTACAACCTAGTCAATATTAAGGATTTGATCTAGATCGACCTAAGTTATTTAGGACCTAGTTCTACTTCCTAGCCCCGTTACTCATTTCGATGCAACCTAGTTTATATAATTGTATACAAACCTTAAAGCGACGTGAGATACACTCACCTTTTACTAAGAGCTGGATTGTAGTCTCTTTTTTTCGGACATTTTCCTCTCTCAATCGCCCCATAATCATTTTCTGCCTAGACTTCTGCCTAATTTTCTACCTGTAGATGTGATGCAAAACCATTGATATTTATGCACAATTTATAAATCGTAATTTTTGAGATATTTCGATGAAAACCATTTTTGGATGCGGGACGAACCTTATCGAAAATAGATTCAATCGAATTATTTTTAGGATCATTCCACCTATAACGCCTTATTTAAAAAAATAGTTACATGAAAAGAATTCATATTTTGCGATGAAATTAAGTGGAAAATCACAATCGTTCTTATAAAAACCACGCCTATATACAGCAACACCTAATTTGATGAAAGTTGGTAGAGAAAGGTACAACAAATTGAGATCGGGCTATATTTTGCACACTCTTCCATATAAGTGTTCTGATTATATGGTTAAGCGCTCAAACTTAAAAAGCTAAAGAAAAATAAGTTATTTGGCGAGAAAATTTAGGTACAGTTAATTTTGACCATTTTCTCTATATCCATTCCCACGTTCCCTTTCATAAATCTTTATATTCCATAACTCTACGTACATAAGATTTCTAGTTTTTATTATATTTAAATTTTGGATTTTGGTACCTAATGTATCGACCATAGTTTTAACTTCTGTTTATTTCTTTAATATTTTCTTCTTATAGATTTTGTGTAGCTGACATCGAAGTCTTTTCGAAAAACGAGGGACGGGAATGGAAGTCGACAGTGGAAAATTCACTGTTGTCACAGCAATCTTCAACCGGACACTCTTTGCATGAACGCATTAGTTGTCTATTTTGGGGTTTTTTGCCTTTAGCTACATTTCATTTCAAATTTTCCACACCCGTTCAATATTCTCAGATACTATCGTTCACCAAATTTTTGTCTAGGAGTATTAAAAATGGAAATTTTTTTATATAGCGACCTTGTTGAAGTACAAGATGTCTCAGTTCACTTTAAAAAAGGGTTCATTCTTGACCCAAAGCATGTCAAAATACCAAACTTCATTAAATTATCGGGTAAATTGGGAGAAGCAGGTCGAAAACAAATTGCATGGGTAACTATTAAACGGACAGCTAACATGCTAACATGCTAAAATCGATTTAAGAAATAGTTCTAAATTGAAGACTAGGTTCTTCTGAGTCTTTCGTACATGAGCGCAGAAGCATGGATTAAGAAGCAAAAACGATGTTCTCTTGCTTCGTGTTTGTTTTGAGAGAAAATATTCTCTATTTGGTGCAAAACTTGATGTTTTCGTTCTCAGGAAAAGTATTTTCGCGTTATCATATGGTATTAACGGTCACTGTTGCCAGATGTTCAAACTATAAAAAACTTCGCGCATGTATGTCCTCCACGAATTAATTAAACGATAACGAAATAGGATAATATTATGAATAGGATTCAGCATCGAATTCAAAACTTATGATAGTCCCGATGCTCAAGCGTATGCGTGGCACAAAGTTAAAATAACATTTGCGATTTTTCATAGAATTTCCTGAAAAGTTTGTTACTTCTAGAAATACAAAGTAACTTTGTCACGTGTGTCAATAGATATTAAAGGATTATATATAAAAATAAAAAAGTAAAAAACCGAATTTCACTAAAGAAAGGGATACTAATTAGCCGACTGTTACTGATACTAAAACTTAAAATTTCCTCGTATGTTATTTAGCTTTTAATTATTATTAATTTTTACTAATAGTTATAATTTTGTTTGTTTTTGAAGACGTTTTAATGCATCATGTATGCTGCGATTCATGATTATGATCTCTAGAATGATCTAAAAGGTTAAAGTTTGTCTTAAATCCATCGTTTTTACTATCGTTAAACTAAACTCAAAAAAATTTTACTACTATACCGATTACCTTGCAAATACTCGACGGGTTGTAATGGGAAAAATAGTATATATTTCCTAAATGGAACAAAATTCATAAATGATAGATATCAATGGATTCAATTTAATGCTTTCTTTTTCATTTGTAGATATGTATTCATTGCTGCCGGAATTCATTATACATTGGGTTTCAAACAAAACGATGTATTTTATACCCCATTGCCCTTATATCACACTGCTGGTGGGATAATGAGTATGGGACAAGCGTTGATATTTGGATGCACAGTTGCTATACGTAGAAAGTTTTCTGCGTCTGGCTACTTTGTGGATTGCTTTAAATACAATGCTACGGTGAGTACCCGAAGTATTTGGACTTAAAAACAACCATTCGTACGTACTATCTGAATTAATGTTATTCAGTTAAGCGCTTGTGTTGCTCAATTCTGGCTAAAACTAGACGTACAAAAAATCGTATTTTTAATTATCTATTAGATTCTCATATCCGTCCTTTAGCATATAGTAGATTCAATTTTACTTTTGCAATAATTCTATCCAAATGTGTATCCCAACTCAAAACTTGTCTTACAGTGTTCATATACTTTAATAGTACTTTTCGATATCAAAATTTAAAAATTCTTTAGTGGTATGTTTTCGTTATAAGACTAATAAACCTGCTATAATGGAGAGACTTTTGAAAATGTATTACGCAACTAACCAGTTAACTAATCGTGATCGAATTTTATTTCTATCGATACTCATTAGCCATTCCACTAAATATACATTTCTTTTTCAGGTCGGTCAGTATATAGGGGAAATGGCTCGATATATTTTAGCAACACCCCACTCAGAAAACGATCGAAAACATAAAGTACGCATGGTATTTGGTAACGGACTACGTCCCCAAATTTGGGCGCCATTCACTGAAAGATTTAATATACCTAAAGTAGGCGAATTCTATGGTGCAACTGAAGGCAATGCCAATATTATGAACCATGACAATACGATTGGAGCCATTGGGTTTATTTCGCGTATATTGCCTCAAATATATCCAATTTCGATTATAAGGGCAGATTCCGACACTGGTGAACCGGTACGTGGTCCAAATGGTTTGTGCCAATTGTGCAAACCTCAAGAACCAGGTGTATTTATTGGAAAAATTGTACCAGGCAATCCTTCAAGAGAATTCCTAGGTTACGTCGATGAAAATGCTTCAGCTAAAAAAGTGGTTCACGATGTCTTTAAGAAAGGCGACATGGCATTTATTTCTGGCGATTTGCTTGTAGCGGATGAAAAAGGTTATCTTTATTTCATAGATCGTACAGGAGATACGTTCCGTTGGAAAGGAGAGAATGTTTCCACGAGTGAGGTTGAAGCTCAATTAAGTACTTTAGCTGGCTATAGGGATACAATTGTATATGGAGTTATCATTCCAAACACAGAAGGTAGAGCTGGTATGGCAGCTGTTTACGATCCAGAAAGGAAGTTAGACTTAGATAGCTTCGCTGTTGGTATAAGCAAAGTGTTACCTGTCTACGCAAGACCACAATTCCTACGTTTTCTTACTAAGATCGATTTGACTGGTACATTTAAATTGCGAAAAATTGATCTGCAAAAGGAAGGCTACGATCCGAACGTGATTAATGATCCATTATATTATCAGACATGTACCGGCAAATATGAGCTAATCAATAAAGAAATCTACGACATGATCTGCCGAAATGAAGTAAAATTCTAAAATTGGCGAAATACTTAGCCGCTTAATTATGTGCTGTTACAGTTGATGGGTCATCTTATTCCTTGGATACTTCTTCTTCTATGGTACAACTACACGAACGAAGGGGAAAATCCAATTCAGTGCTAATGTTTTTAGTTAGTAATTCCATGTATTGAATATTTGTTATCTAAACGCAGATATTTTTGTTAATTGTGGAGGGCTTCGATTACTTCAGTATACACATAGACCAATGTTATTTAGTTGTTTTTTTTTTATAACTCACCTTTAATAAACTTGCCAAATCTTTGAAATTTGGTTTTAGATCGCTTATATCTACTTTATTATATTATCAATAGGCCAGACTTGAAAACAAACCATAAGATTTTTATTTCCATTTCATAGGATTGGAGCTGATCATTAAAGCATTTCTTTCAAGTTTGGACTCCACATATATTTTTATATATAAGTATACTTTAAAAATAATTGATCAAAAGACAACAAAAATTATTTTTTACGGAAATCGAAAACAGCTTTTTTGCCGTTTTTAATGCTGATTCTAATTAATAGTTTTTATAATATAATTATGAAATATGCGCAAGCGCAAAAAATATTTGAAAAGTTTCGTCATTATGGAATATGTTTATGTTATTTCGTTCCATTTGTTAATGAACTCACTTTTCGAAAAAGTGTGTTTTTATTTTTTATTCACTGTTATTACATATTCCTCTCTGTACACCTACGTTTCATTTTCATTCTGGTGCAAAATACATCATATTTCATATATATTCCGGTATAATGAAAGCAACAGTTACATTTTCGCAAATCTTTTGTTTACATGAAAACATAATATATTTTTTTAAATCGCAAAACCTTCGAAATATCATCATTTGAGAATTTAAATTTGTTGAAACATCATTCCCTTTTCCTACATAGCGTTTGTCTGACAAAAAACGAATTCTTCAGAGTTGATTCAGCCGCTGCTTCTTCTCAGAAAAATCATCGCAAAGGATATAAAAACAGATTATGTGGGATTCTCAACGCGGAGTCAAATTTATTTTTTATCGAGCAGTTTGTTTGTCTATATAGATATAGAATTTGTGTTTAGTGGTTTAAAATATATTTCGATACATTTTGATCTTGTATATACACTTAAAAAAGCAGCAATTTATATAAATAAAGGAGAACAAAATATGAAAAATGATGTGTACTTTTAATTTCATGTTAATAGAAAAGAATTAGATTATATTAGAAGCTATTTAAACCATTAATATCAGCCATTGCAATTAAAACTAGGTATTACAATTTTCTGCTATTCGATACATTAAACATGCAACGTTTAACTTGCGATTTAAATGTGTGTCGGAATCTCAAACTCTTTTACAAATAATTCTGCAAACAATTTTTCAAATCTCTTGTCCGATTTTATTTGAAGAAGGGAAAAATTGAACTATAGTGATATTTAAAATTAAATTAAAATGAAATATTTCTTAATATTGTTTAAAAAAAAAGTTCCCCTTACGAGCTTTTGCTTTTATTATATAAATAATGTAAACCGTCCCGAATGTATGTGCTAAATATCAAATTGCGCAGGCGACCCATTTAATTATTTACTTTATAATTTTGTAAACTAAACATTTAATTGTTTACTTTATAATTTTACATTTTCTTGAATATTTTGTAGTGATTTAGTCCAAGAAATTTAAGTATAGAAGTTGGTAAATTTGTAAGACAAAATTCAATTAATTTCATTCATTTGTCGCTGAGTTAACCTTGGCCGAAAGCAAATTATTGACTCCAGTTCATTCTTATTTAGTGACGCTCTACGCTGAGTTTATCTTAATGCACTAAAGCGGAAGTCTTAGCGGAAATAGCCGCGCAGCTAGTTGAACATTTTGCTCCATTGAGACGAGATGATTATGCCCGTTGCCTGTACCTTGATCTACATGTTATTCTACTAGAGCGAGGACCTTATGTGGATATAATGAAACACACAAATTTAAATTGCAAAATGTGAAGCTAACAAAATAACTTTGGAAGAGGTTGTGATTTATACTCAATACTAATGTAAATTTGTTCAATGAGACACCGGCGGATTTGACGTAACAGGATAGCGCAAAAAAGGCAATATCTTCAGCTAAACTTGCTTACATGATGCTATAGTATCATTTCCCTATGCTACAACACGTGGACGATTATCATGTCACTTTCTTTTCTTGATAGAAAATGAAATTTAAAATTTTTGAATTAATTTTCACTTTCCTGTTACCTTGACATATATTTAAATTATACTCGGCATTTTAGGATAACTTGCCTCGGCAAATGCCTAAAATTTTTGAAATTTTTTTCTCCGACATTTAATTAATGTTAAACATATCTTCAAATTTTTGTTCATTGAATTATATTCCAATGACGCAGTGATATGGTCCGTAAGTGTTGAAATTTTTCTATGAATATTTTCGAGTTGCAACAGATTAGAATTAGGCTAAAAAATAAATAGTTGTGATTTTCTATTTAACTTTTTTAATTAAAATTTTAATTAAAAGTTACATATAATTTAATTAGACTCTTGCAACTCATAAAAGATTTCTTCTTCCCTAAAAGGATTACATATCTTAGGATTATATCTTACAGATAGGAATGTTTCAATCAACGTACATCCTAGTCGTTTAGGAATCGACGCATGTTCTTCCCTGTTGTTAGCAAATCTTGCAATGGATTACATTGAAAGAGATCTACAGTATGTCGAAAGAAAACGCGCCCTTCTTATAGTCGAACGAGATATGGAAAAACTGAAACTCTTGGCACCAAACCGCACACCGATTATAGTGATAAAGAAGCGTTCGAAGCTTGAACTACTTGAAACCATATTCAATAATAAGTTCCCAGTCTATGGGCCCTTAAAACGTTTACATCATTAGCAGGAAAAGCTCAAACATGGTACTAGAACACAGCTACACCTGCAATGCATTGAATTTTATTGGCATATATAAAACAAAGCTGCATTTGTTTCTTCTATTCTACTACAACGAAGTCAATTAAATAAATTACGAATTTACCTTCAAAAAGCCCCGTTTTAACGGCTTCTCGCAGCCCTCAATAAAATAACTCCACACAAGCTCACATAACGTCAATTAAACGCAGTTCGAAACCTAGATTTTTTTTTTTTTTTAAATAAATAGTTCAGATCAAAGAAAGTAATGAAAAATAAAAAAAATTCGTAGAGTTGTTATGCAAATTGTTGAGGAGTTGCCAAGACTAAGAAATCTAAAGTAGAATTTGTATTTTGCTTAGAAATTATTTTGTCAGACTTAATATAAAAAACAATTTTTGATGGATTTAAATTGAATTTGGAGCATTTTTTTTAGATTTCTTACAAGAAACCATGTGAAGTCATCATATAATTGTAGTATCTACCAGAGACTTACTGAAAGGAGATGAAGGATGGTAAGTATAGATCGGAAACAAAATCTATAAACTTCCAATAGAGTAGAGGAAATTTTCCAATACAATGAGCGAATCGTAGAAATTGAGAGATAAATTGACGCCTGTTTGTTTCGTATCAACAAAACACATATGGTAAAAAAACAAAGATCATGCAAAATGAAATGGAAAAAAAATTTTACAAAACTTTAATTTGCAAACTTCTATTTTCGTAAATAAATTTTTTATTTTTTATACATAAACCTATATTATTTCTTATATATAAACATATATAAACACATTATGCATAATGAAAGGCGCATTTTTAATTGTGAAGGTTGAACAATATATTTAGATTTATGTGTATTTCTCTTTCACAGCTGTTTTTCCTTACGAATGCAACTTTGAAAGAGATTGTAGCGGTAATTTTTATTGGTTTATACTTAATACTAATGCAAATTTGTTCAAAGAGACACCTATGTTACTCCAGTGTCTCTGAATTTGAAGTAACAGGAGAGCGCAAAAGACAACTTTTGCAAATAAATTTCCTTACATGATTCTACTGTGTTTGTTATTGTTTGGAAAAAGATGATAAAAAAAGTTACATGATGAGGCTAAAGATCTGTGAAAGGGAAACATAAAACTGGTACAAGTTACCTGAAGACCCCCCTAGACTATCGGTTAGACATTATTGCCCTTCTACTGGTGTCTATATATTTGATTGTTTTTCCATATTAGTGTAACGAAATAAACGGCACTGAAATTAAACTTGATTCTTTGTTGCCATATTTAAAATTTAGGAAAACATTTTTTTATTGATGTCGTTTTTGAACTGGCAACTGCGGCTAAGATTGTGTTTTATCTTGCGTTTATATATTGTGGTTTGATTATAAGTCTTTTGTAAGAAAAGTAGAAGGTTTTCTTTTTATACGATTTCTAAAAAATATCTAATTGTATTGTAGTCAATGGAAGAAAACAATTAAGTTATTGTGAATATTTATATTAGGACTTTTGCATCCGTTGAATGTAAGCATAATATATTTGCGGATTCAGTTGTATCGAAATGCATTAAAGAAGAAAATTTTATATACAACACAAAATGCACAGTCGGAATAGATGCGGTAGACAACGAAAACATTATATGTGTGAATCCCTCCTCTATGGTGAAAGCATTGTAGGAAACGTTTTGGCGGAGCAATCTAAAGTGAAACATAATCAAAAGAGCATGACAAATGATTATTTTAGTTACAATGATAAATAACTAATTTTCCTTGGCCTCTACGTGCACTTTTCCCACCTCTATCGCGCACCTCCTCTTCCTTCGAAATTATTAGAAAAATATGCAAGCAAAAAAGCGATACATTCTGGTGTTTGTTTCCTGCGCATTTTTAGCATATTGTTACTTTGGTGGCTACCGGCTGAAAACTGTGCCATATCGTCGCCGCGTTTCTCGACTCGGTTCAATGCTTTCATCATCGGTTGAGAATGATAACGAGTTTCCTGAACAATTAATTAATTATATGGTGTCGGCCTCTATAAAAGACGAAATGGGTCCCATAAATGAAGATATGGTTAAAGCTGCTTTAAAAACACGTAACACTTTCTTATCGGTTTCGAATTCCAAACGGCGGTCTCAAGGAAACTTGGATGCTTTTGTACAACTCCCTTGTCGAATGGATACTTGTTTTGATTTTACCAAATGTTACTACGAATTCTTAGTCTATGTTTATCCACCTGAGCCTCTAAACTCCTTAGGAGCAGCACCTCCGATTTCATCGAATTACCAAAAAATAATAACAGCAATTCAGGAATCCCGTTATTACACAACAGACCCGAAGCGGGCATGCCTCTTTGTTTTAGGCATTGATACGCTTGATCGTGATTCTCTTTCTGAAGATTATGTGAGAAATGTGCCATCTCGTCTAGGTCGTTTACCCTATTGGAATAATGGAAGAAATCATGTCATTTTTAATCTATACTCGGGTACATGGCCTGATTACGCGGAACATTCACTTGGTTTTGATACTGGTGAAGCGATACTTGCCAAAGCAAGTATGAGTGTTCAACAACTACGTCCAGGATTCGACATTAGTATTCCATTATTCCACAAACAGTTCCCATTACGAGCTGGCTCTACCGGACTAGCAGTATCGATGAGTTTTCCGTTGAACAAAAAATACTTGCTTGCTTTTAAAGGCAAACGGTAAGTGGAAAATTTCATAAATTTAAATGTTTTACTTAAAATCCACACGTTAGGAGCATACATTCGAGAAATTACATCAAATGCAACTCATTTCGTTGTAACATAAGGTAGTAGTGCGTAAATGGAATTGATTTTGCATAGTAAGTCTTCCAAATATAGATTTAAAACCAAACGTTGTACTGCAGAATAAAGAACTAATTATAAGAATGCCAAACAAAAAATGATAATTGTAGGACTCAATCCGTTTACTCATGTAGGTTACGAAGTAAAGGCAACAGAAACAAAAATGTGTGTTTTATTTCACTTCTCTTCAACTCCCAAGCGCAAGCACATGTACACAATCAAATCAAATTGTTCACTACACCGGCCGTAGTTTTCTTTCATTCAAAAGCCAAAACTTTCCCTTTGGCAAAGCAAGCAAGATACGATTAATCCGATAAAATATATAAGAATGAGTTTGCTTTTCCTTTGTAATTTTCGAAGAACGCTTGAGATGTGAGTCTCATTGATTGCCTTTTGGCCTTTATTTTAATTCAATGAAAATTTCTGTTAGTCAGAAAACAATGTTAATGAAGGTTCCGTTCTGCATAACCGTTTTGAAAACACAGTTGCCATCACTCTATGACTTTAACTGTAAGTAAATTTTACTTTCGAATTGAATTTTCAAATGAAAAAGTAAATTATATTATATATGTGTTGCAAATGAATCCAAATAATTTAGTTTTTCGAAAAGTATAATTAGAAATTATATCAAGATTAATTTAGTAATCCATTTTTTTTTTTAATTCTTTTTGTATGAGCTCCTTTTGGACTCTTCTCTCATTTAAATGTTTTAAGCTTTTAATTATATTTATTGTAAGCAAATCAAATAAATCAACGTTTTTTTTTATATATTCACTTATACAAAACTAATACTAATCTATCACCACCATATGTGTTTATTTTTATTTTTATTACGCTAATTTGTGTTGTCAATGATTCACTAGTTATTCTGATTTAAACCGCGTTAATTTGTTGTTTAAAATCTTCTAAAATAAAAAATCAAATGAAAATTTGCAACTTCTGCCAAAAGGGTCGAAGTATACTGAATCGATATGGTGTCTTTTGACATTCAATTAGTGTCTTCGCATAAATGCTTGTAAAGAATACAAGTCGCGGCCAAGATAAGGTCGCCGAAGAGCGACTATTAAATACCCTACACCACTTTGCCTAATACAATACTTCATTTACTTTCGTGAGAAACCACGAAATCTTATATAGTATAGTTATAGTCTAAAAAATAGATTACATTGTTGAAATTTGGCACTTTTATGTGAAATTACTATTAGCGACTCGTTTCTAATATAACATAGTAAAAATTATAATATAATTTATAATATATATAAAGGGTGTGAACTTTAATTTTAATTTAACTAGCAGTTACAAATCAAAACTTTTAACAGAGGCCTTTTAATCGATTACAAGAATCGTGTTAACCAATGGCCTAGAACGAATTATACCAAACTGTAGTTAAAATAGAATCAATTTGGAACTTTTTTGAACGAATATGATAAAGAAAACTTAAGTTTTTATTAAGTCAATTTAGAAAATGATTCTAATTTGATCGGTATAATAAAGGACAGATTTGTCTGTTAGATACATCCTTAAACTTATAATTTAAGATAGTTTTTAAAATCCTTATATGGGATGTGGTCCTTAAAATACAGCTGCCTTGTCAAAACTTAGTAACAATCAGTTTTTACGTGAAATGACTCCTATGGACTAATTTTCGTCATAAAATGTTAACAATTCTACCGTTTTGTCACAAGCATTTACTTTTCATAGCAAAACTTTTTTCGTCCGGAATCCAAAAAATTTATCGGTGAGCTCCACATTTCGTACAATTAATGTTTATGTAAAATTACCGTTATGGACCAACTTTCTTTGTGAATTATCAAAAATTACATCACATGAAGAGTTACTATTCTTAGGAGCGGTTATATGGAAGGACGTCAAGAAATTGGTCTATCCGATCCGGATTTTACACATCAGTTTAGTGTGTTGAATATTAATGTTAATAATAATCAGCGCATTTCGTCGCGAAATTTTGATAGTCGCAATTTTTTTCATATAAGGATATTTTTAAAATTAAGCGTTATAAAGGGAGTGATCTCAAAAGTGATTCGATGCAATCCACCTTCACAGTACCACTCATCTAAGATCCAGAAAACGTGCACACAGTGCACAAAGTTTCATTAGAAAATTCTGAATCGATTGAAGTAATAAAGGGTAGGTTTGTCGTCCTTACAGTCACAAACTTAATATATCCTCTATCACAAGTGAAATAAGACAATGATACTGCCGTCTTGTCTTTGATGATAGTTACAGCATTTTTAATAAATTTGTTAATTGCCTATTGATATCTTCGAGAACAGAGAGTGAACTGTGTGCATCCAAACAATCAAGAAAAGGAAAACATTTGAAAAACAAAATATTATAAAATATCCTGGTTAGCATTCTAATAAAAATTGACCCATAAAAGTTTATTAAAACCAAATGCAATATTTTAGAAATTCGAGTCACCCCATAAGAACGGGGTTACGGTACGCCTAAAATTTATTTCGTAACGCACAATATGAAAGAAATCGACATAAAAGCGAATTGAAACTTCCTATGTGATGGTATGCCTCGTACTTTATCTACGCTCGTGAATCGTGTCTGTTACAGTTCTCCGTTCCTCAAACTTATGGTGGCATACTCGAATTCGGCAATATTTGAAATCCACCTATTTCTAACAATCTTAACCGAGACGTGTGTATGTCACTTTTGTTATTCTTTCATGGTTTTTGTAGTACTTGACCAGTCGTAGTTATATCCGCTGGTACAAATTTAAACTGAAAATATATAAAATGCAAATGGTCGATTGTATGCAAGAACCTATAAAATTGTTTTTAGGTTTTCTAAGGACGTAGTGGATGCGTTGCTGTTCTCACGAAAGAATCACTTTTTGTTCGAGTCTCTCTCGGCTGAAAATCGACCCAAAATCTACTATTTGTCTAGTCTACTATGCAGAATTATTTCCGAAAAATTCGATTTAAAAAGAAACTTTTCAATCTGAGTTTTTTTTGGACGCAAAAAAAAAACTTCAAATCCTATCAAAAAATCGACAATTTTTGGATTATCGAAGTGTTCGCTCACAATTGCGTCAGACTGTATATTAGCTTGATGGAAAAGAAATAAAATTTGATTTAAACTAATCGCGGTCATCATGTAACGTTTTTACTATCAGTTTTAGAAACCGATACTGTAGCATCATGTAAGCAAATTTAATTGGTGATTTTCACTTTGTGCGCTCTTTTTTACGTCAAATTTGCTGATACCAAAATTGGTATCAGTTTGAACTAATTTGCATTAGTATTGAGTATAAATCAATAAAAATTATCAACGCAATCTCTTTCACAGTTGTATTTGCAAAAAAAAAAAACAGCTGTGAAAGGGAAACATACACAAATCCAAATATATTGGTTGCAAATATGTTAAATTGTTTACATTTTATTCGGCACAATATACTCATATATATTTATATATAAGGAACAATTTTTATATATATAAATAAAGAACAAGAAATTTAGAAATTTCCAAATTAAAATTTTGCAAAATTCTATTATTTCATTTTGTATTTTTATTATTTTTTCCCAAATCAAGTTTGTTTATAGAAAATAAACAAACGTTAGTTTATCATTGTATTGGAAAATTTTCCTTGACTCTGTTGGAAAGTTAGCGATACTGTTACATGATGCTAATGAAATTCACTATCACTAATCACCTTGCAAAAGGTTGTAGAAATTTTTAAACTTATTTTAGTTACATGATGACGTCCCTGAATGCAATTGCGTTCGTATTTTACTTTTAAAATTTAATTCCTTCTGTATTTTTTCGCTATAAATGGAAGAAAAAAAATAAGTGAATAAAAAAATTTAAGAAAACTAAAGATATATTACATTTAATATGTTGTCGAAAGAAAATTTAAAATTTTAATTTATAGTTCCAAAGAGGGGTCGGAGTATTTTTATGTTTTCTACAGATAAACTAAGCTTTTTGACTTCTGTGTTCAATAGCTTTTCATTGTTGGTTGAAATCTTTTGAAAATGATTTCTGCAAGACTTTTTTATTTACTATTTTATATATATTTTTTTATATACTTCAGAGTATAATTTTTATTTCCCTTTTTGTATCTGATCGCTTTTGTAGAAATTCACGGATATACGGAACATCCAATGTAACTTTAAATGGATCCATATTTGATTGTATCGATCGATTCAGAACCATTTTCTAAATCAATTTAAGCTTTTCTGGCTGTATGTCTGATTAATGCCTTTTCTCAGTTTACAAGTCGTAATTTGTGAGATGTTTCGATGAAATTTAGTACAGTAGCAGCTGCCATTCTGAATTTTTCCAAAATTTTTTTTTTTCACATTGTGTTGTAACTTCGATCGTCAGCTTCACTTTTAATGTGGCGGCCGCTTTTTTGGATTTTTTCAATTTTTTTTTAGACATTCGGAAGTGGCCGAAATTTTCTTTTTAAAAAAAGTGTTGCCATGCTGACCGGATTTGAAATTACATAAAAGCTTATAAAAAGTGAGAATGTATCCTTTCTGCCATTCAGAAAATATTCATTTAAAAGATTAACAAAATGTATCAAAATTTTGGTGAACAATTTCCACGAAATTTTTTCTTTAACTGTTGTGTTTGCTTGAGAATTTTAAAATAGAAATTAAAATAGAAAAGATGTTGTATAGTACAAAAAGTTAAAAAGTTATTTAACACACGTTTTATTGTAATGATTTTTGACTGGAACTTACATATAGTTAACATCTCGATTTATCGAATGTCTTCTAAACCAATTTGCAGTAAAGAATTTTTTCAAGCTGCATACACTTTATCTTATTGCAAAAGCTCATTTTTTAAATTATTTAGATTTTTATCTATAGGACAGTTAGT